>CAUYPK010087385.1:0-16929 GCA_963574355.1 Loris lydekkerianus | reverse complement strand
ATAAAACCGACTTGGTCATGATGTATAATTTGTTTGATGTGTTGTTGGATTCTGTTTGTTAGGATCTTGTTGAATATTTTTGCATCTATATTCATTAGTGATATTGGTCTATAATTTTCTTTTCTTGTTGGGTCCTTTACTGGTTTGGGGATCAGGGTGATGTTTGCTTCATAGAACCTGTTGGGTAGTCTTTCTTCTTTTTCTACATTTTGGAACAGGTTGAGTAATACAGGTACTAATTCCTCTTTAAAGGTTTGGTAGAATTCTGATGTGAAACCATCAGGTCCCAGGCTTTTCTTTTTAGGGAGGTTTTGTATGGTTGATGCTGTTTCAGAACTTGATATGGGCCTGTTCAACATTTCCACTTGATTCTGGCTAAGTCTTGGAAGGTGACGTGCTTCCAAGTATTGGTCAATTTCTGTCAGATTTTTATATTTCTGAGAATAAAGTTTCTTGAAATATTCATTAAGGATTTTTTTAATTTCTGAGAAGTCTGTTGTTATTTCATCTCTGTCATTTCTGATTGATGAGATTAGAGATTTTACTGTTTTTTTTTTCCTTATTACAATAGCCAAAGGTTTATCTATTTTATTGACCTTTTCAAAAAACCAACTTTTTGATGTATTGATCTGTTGTATAATTCTTTTGTTTTCAATTTCATTTAATTCGGCTCTAATTTTGGTTATTTCTTTTCTTCTACTGGGTTTGGGGTTCGAATGTTCTTCCTTTTCCAGTTACTAGAGATGTCCTATTAAGTTGTTAACTTCCTCTCTTTCTGTTCTTGAGGAGGGCTTGCAGTGCTATAAATTTCCCTCTTAGGTATCCCAGAGGTTCTGATAATTCATGTCTTCATTGTCATTTTGTTCCAAAAATTTGGCAATTTGTTTCTTCATCTCATCTCTGACCCAGCTATCATTCAGCATAAGGTTATTTAACTTTGATGTTTTGTATGAGTATGCAGATTCTTATTGTTACTGGGCTCAACATTTTTCTAAGGTGGTCCGAGAAGATGCAAGAAATAATTTCTATTCCTTTAAATTTACTGAGATTATATTTGTGACCTAAGATGTGATTGATTTTCGAGTATGTTCCATGGGCTTATGAGAAGTATGTGTATTCAGTTTTGTTGGGGTGAAATGTTCTGTAGATTTCTGCTAAATCCAAATGTTGGGTGGTTAGGTTTAAATCTAAAATTTCTTTGCTCAGCTTCTTATTGGAGGATCAATCCAACACTGCCAAAGGAGTGTTGAAATCTCTGACTATTATGGAGATGGAGGAAATCAAGTTGCTCATGTCTGTTGGAGTTTCTCTTATAAATTGAGGAGTATTCTGGTTGGGTGCGTAGATATTAATAATTAAACTCTCATCATATTGAGTATTACCCTTAACCAATATGAAGTGACCATTCTTATCCTTCCTTACTTTTGTTGGTTTAAAGCCTATTGTGTCTGAAAATAGAATTGCAACACCTGCTTTTTTCTGATTACCATTTGCCTGAAATATGGATGAACATCCTTTCACCCTCACTCTATATTTGTCTTTTAAGGTAAGACATGACTCTTGTATGCAGCAAATATCTGGCCTGAGTTTTTGTATCCGGTCAGCTAACCTGTGCCTCTTTAGAGGACAGTTTAAGCCATTTACATTAATGGAGAATATTGGTAAGTCTGGTAAAATTTTGCATATCGAGTTTTTTGAAAGTCCAGTGGACATTTTTAATCCCTTTGCCACTGTGGAAGTTGGAGTTTGATCAAAAGTTTCTGAGTGAGTTTACTTTTTGTGGTAGAGGATTGGGCTGGTCATTATGGAGGATAGGTCTGAGAATATCCTGAAGACCTGATGTGGTTATGGCAAATTTCTTCAACATATGAATGTCATTAAAGTATTTAATTTCTCCACCATAAATGAAATTCAGTTTAGCTGGATACAGGATCTGAGGTTGAAAGTTATTTTGCTTTAGGAGATTAAAAGTCAATGACCACCATCTTCTGGCTTGAAAAGTTTCAGCAGAGAGATCTGTAGTCGTTCTAATATTCTTCCCTTTGTAGGTAATGGATTTCTCACATCTGGCTGCTTTCAGAATTTTCTCCTTCATATTAACTTTAGTGAAGTTAATTATGATATGCCTGGGGGATGTCTTATTTGGATTGAGTCATGCTGGGGTTCTGAAACTGTCTGCTATCTGAATTTCAGAACCTCATGGCACTTCTGGAAAATTCTCTTTCATAATTTTATGGTGAAGGGCCTCTGTGCCTAGTGAGGTCACTTCATCACTTTCATGGATTCCAATGAAGCAGATATTAGCCTTCTTTGAATTATCCCAGAGCTCTCTGAGAGAATGATTCATTTTTGCTCTCCATTTCTCTTCCTCTTTGAGAGTTTGGGAGCGTTCAAAGGCTTTGTCTTCAGTGTCAGAAGTCCTTTCTTCTGCTTGCTCCACTCTGTTACTGAGGGATTCTACTGCATTTTCCAGATCTTTGAGGGCTGCAAATTCTTGCTTCAGTGAGTCAAAATCTTTGGTGGTTTTGTCTTTAAATTCACTAAATTCTGGAGACAACTTTTGAATTTCTCCTCAAATTTCTAATTCTGACTTTTGAATTGCTCCTTGAATTTCTAATTTTAAATTTTCCTCCATTTTTTAATCTAGTTTGCAATCCAAATTCTAAATTCGATTTCTGACATCTCGGCTAGCTGTATATGAATGGGATCTTCAGTTACATCTGCCATATCTTTCCTTTAGGGGGTTGATCTACTCTGGTTATTCATGTTACCAGAGTTTTTCCACTGATTCTGTCCCATGATTGTTTTACACTGTTAGATTTTTCCCCTGGAGCTTTGTCGAGGACCCATACAGTGCTATGGCCTGAGAAACTGGGGACCTGTTTGGTGTGGTGGGGCTAAGTGGTTCTGTCTTATTTTCAGCTGGTCTCTGTTCCACCCTAGTGAAACAGTTACTCTGGGTTGAAGTCTCAGCTGTGGAGAAATACCAGCAATTAAGTCACCCCACCCCTCACAGGCAACAATTGGAAAAGGAAAATCAAACCTTCCTACAACCACACACCCAGGGCACCACCTGAATAGTCCTTGGGTGATTGGCTCAGTTCAAAAGGTCCAAATCAACTGTGTCAGTCAGCACCTGTCTCAGGTGGGAGAGTTTAAAAGTTCTCTGGCAACTGGATTGCAGGGGTCTGGTGACTACTCTGATATGGCTTGCTCCAGTGCTCCGTGAAGTCAGGAGGACCCACCCAGCAAATAGATCACTCTGGGAAGGTTGATGCTTTCTTCCCCACCTTGCACCTCTGTCACACCTAGTCACTGGTAATCCCACAGGGCTTTGACCCAGTTGCCTGTAGTGAATAGAAACTCCAGGGGATTGTACCTGCCTGTATCACAAGGAAATCTATTTCTATTCAGCCAGACCACTGCACTCTGCCTCTATCTAGCAGGGGGAGGTGAGGCCTGACAGCCTAGGGTGCTTGATGGAGGGTTGGGGGTGTTCACTCAGTTCCAGCCTTGCCCCTGATTGATGTTACTGACAGAACAGAACAGAACAACTTTGCGGGAAGTTGTTTCTGTCCCTGCTAAATTCCCCTGCAGAAGAGAAGCTATTTTGAGTTCCCAGAGCCTGTGCCTCAGGCCCTGTATTTGCTCCTGCAGGTTTGTATTTGGTTACCTGTCAGTTCTAGACTTCTATCTTCCTTTGTCTATAGGCTTATGATTCCCTGAGGGTCAGGTGCATCTTAGGCTCAGTAAAGTGGTCCTCTAGGTCAGTCCCACCCTGGGAACTTCCTGGCTCTGCATGTGCGTTTCTAGTCCCCGCGCTCCACCAAGGCTGGTACCGCTTCAGGCAAACCCTTTACTCACAGGGCCTGCGTTTCCTTCCCAGATCTGTTCCATGGTAGTTGCCACCTGAGTAGATGCCTGGCCTCCTCTGCTTGCCCAGGGAGACTGTGGGTGTGGCTTCAGAATATCCAGGAGTGAGCCCTATTGTTGCTAAAAGACAGAAGCTGCTCTGTGCCTTGGGGCACGGCCACTCAGGTGTGGTTCCCTCTCAGCCGCCTGTCCTCTCCTAACTCTCATGCCCCAGAGTCAGTACTGAGCAGCTGCAGTTTAGGCCCTGTCCACACCCCTCAAGAAATCACCCAAGAATCTGGACTTGTGCGGGACAGGCCTCCAGGCCTCAGTGTGAAAGTGAAGGGGAGTGCTGGGAGCTCAGAGTTGCAGATAGAGAATATATACCATTTTATACAGTTTTATGCCTGGCCAGAGAATGCCGTGGCACCCTAGTAGGGGAGGTAGGTCCAGTTTTTAGAGGGTATCTCCTGTGGAGTGTAGTGGGAGGACCTTTGAACTCTGCTCATTTGTTTGTGGGGCACTCCTAGCCATTCTCATGGGGGAGGGGACTCCCGTCCACTTGGTGATGGATTTTGTACCTTTTGTTTGTATCCTTGAGGTCGCAGCTTGCCTCAGCAGGGTTGATGTGCATTCTTCAACCTTCTCTCTTGGTGCAGCTGAAATACACCAGTTTACTTGCTAAATTTCTGTCCTTTAACTCTCCTTCTGGATGGGAGCCTCTGTGGAAACCTGGCTTCAGTCAGCCATCTTGTCTCCGCCCCTTTAAGGGTCATTTAAAAAAAATTATATTTATAATTACAGAACAAAACAGTCACAAGCCAAAGAGTGTTGTTTCACAAAGACTTAACCTACTTATTCTTGTACTTCTTGGTGAGGGCCACTCTTTAGTAAGATTATAAAAAACAGAATTAATATGTGGTCTTTCCCTCATATATTTGTGTTATAATTTAGATCTGAATTCTATTCTTAAGTGGTCAAGGATGAATAATTTAATTTAGAGAGAAGAGTACACAGCTACTGCAGCCCAGATATAAAAACTTAACAAATGTGTCACTCTTAACAATGTCTCTGGCTATCTAACCTGTTCCATTTAGGGACACTGGAAAATTGATGGGTTTGAATTCTTGGAGAGGAAACCTTACGCTTGCAACAATGGTTTCTTTATCTGTAAAATGGGGATAACAGCAGGATTTGTGTGACTATTAAAAAATGAGCTAATCTGGGCAACAGAACACACTTAGGAACTGTTATTAATAGTTTTCTTCCCCTTTCCTAGAGTCAAATAGTCATTCATAATCTAAGTCATTCATAATCTTATAGGCAAAATAAAGTGAGACTTAATAGCCAATATGCAACAATTTATGTAACTTTTTTAATAAATTTATTTTTTATTGTTTCAGGCTAATTTGAGGGTACAAAGAATTAGGCTATAGTGTTTGCATCTGTTAGGCAGAGTCCCTCTCATAATTGCATTCCGCCCCCTAGAGATGTGCCGTACACCCTAACATTGTGCCATTAAGTGGGAACACATCCATCCCCTGCCCTCCTCTCCTTACCCTGCTCCCTCATTCCCTTCCCCACACCTTGAGTTGATTTGAACTTTTCTCCTATGTGGGCATGTATTAGCTCATCTACTTCCTTTATATAGAGGGCAGGATAGAGTACATTGGATTCTTGCTTCTCCCTTCTTGTGATACTTTGCTAAGAAAAATGTGTTCCACCTCCATCCAGGTTAATACAAAAGATGTAAAGTCTCTATCTTTTTTAGTGGCTGAATAGTATTCCATGGGGTACACATACCACAGGTTGTTAATCCATTCCTGGGTTGGTGGGCATTTAGGTTGTTTCCACATTTTGGTGATTATAAATTTAGCTGCAATAAATAGTCTAGTGCAAATGTCCTTAGGATAAAATGATTTTTTTTTCTTCTGGGTAGATGCCTAGTAATGGGATTTCAGGGAGGTCTAATTTAAGTTATTTGAGGATTCTCTATACTTCCTTCCAAAAAAGGGTGTATTAGTTTGCAATCCCACAAGCAGTGTAAAAGTGTTCCCTTCTCTCCACATCCATGCCAGCATCTTCAGCTTTGAGACTTTGTGATGTATGCTAATAAATACTCTCCTTTGAATCCATGTTTTTCAAGTTGTGTATAGACTTGTGAAATCAGCTTAGCTGGGAATGGCCAGAGAAGATGAAGTATCAAAGTATGTCACACATAAGAGAGTACTATTTTATTAAACTCTCATTTCAGTTACACACACGACATGTACATGTGTATGTACTGTGGACTATTTCTTACTAGAGGTTGCAATTTTCAAAAAATGAAAACTATTACTTTGGTCTTTCTCTTCTCACTGACATCTCTATTTTTTGAGTTCCTGGAGGATCTGTAAAGGTGACCTTAAGCATATGTCAATGTTCAAAAGTTTCCCATTTTTTGATGTATTCATCAACTGCAACACATTTTCTATATCCACATAAAAGAAAATGTTCTGATTGGTCAAATACAATAATTTCTCAAACAATTACTAATCATGAGGCATTATGTTATGGGCACACACTGATCTTCAAACCTACCTGATAAGGTGTTGACTGTGGTCTCTTATCTTACAATGGGGAAACCGAGGCTAATGGAGGGGAATCCAAAGTCAAGGGGATGCACCCCCTGCCCTGCCTTTTCTCCACTAGCCCATCAGCACCTTCTCAGGTAGGATGTGATCATGTGACACCGTGAGTGGGGAATGGCTGTCATAGCTAATGCTTTCCCTGTCAAAGATTTGCTGAGCGTTTAGTCCCACAGATGGGAAGGAATGCACCCTGCAGAGAAAAGGGCACAGCATAGGAGGGGAAGGACTCTTCTTTCCCAGAGCAAACCGGGTCTACCAGTGACTGGTTTAGTCATAACACAATTTAGCCTTTTAAAGAGTCAGAACTGAATAAATACAGTCCAGGAAGTTCAAAAAGTAATATTTTAGAAACCACATTCTTTTCTCCAGAACAGACAGCACAGAAAGTTCCATTTCCCACATTAAAACATTCTGTCTTCTCCTTGGGACACAGTGAAACATTTACTGAGAAGTCTGAGCAGCCAGGAGCGCAAACCCAGATTTTTTTTTCCACTGTGTTCACAAGAACGATGGATTCAAGGGCAGTCCAGGATCCTGAAACAGCCTGCACGGATCTCTTAGCTCACGCTCAGCCGACATGAATCACTGCGACTGAGTGTTGCCCTGCCTTGCACAATGGTATTTGACATTATTAATAGTTGGCTTAGTCGGGTTGACCACAATAAGAGCTTTCTCTGGCCCATGAGAGAGCCCATCAAGCCCTTGTGAATGTCAGCGCTAAGTCTGGGGATGGTTTCAGATCCAAATTTTAAAATATAATAAACACTCTCTAAAGATACATTACAATGGATCAGCTACTAAAAACCGTCATAACAGGGCAATTGGGGAACACCAGATGAAATTTAAACTTTGAACGTATCACATGAGGGAAAGTTATGGAAGGGAACTTCTCAAGGGGATTTTTTACAATATCCAATAAAAATATATTAGTATGATTTTCTTTTTCTTTCTTTTCTTTCCTTCCTTCCTTCCTTTTTCCTTCCTACCTTCCCTCCTTCTTTCTTTCTCTCTGTCTCCTTCCTTCCTTCCTTCCTTCCTTCCTTCCTTCCTCCCTCCCTCCCTCCCTCCCTCCCTCCCTCCCTCCCTTCCTTCCTGTCTTTTTTCTTTTTCCTTCTTTCTTCTCTCTTTCTCCTTCCTTCCTGGCTTCCTTCCTTTCTTTTCTTGCTAGCTTGAAGCTAGTCAGCTCAAATCCGAATTAACTTAATCTTATAGGATGTTAGATGGTCTCAAAAATGCCTCTGTTTCAAAATTCTTCACTTATAAGAGGTATATACTCAGTAGTAAGATGTTGCAAAGAGCCTTTAGGAAGTACTGAGAGTATCACCAAGGGCCATGCTGCTCTTGGACCCTGCATAGGACTGCTACTGGCATAAGGAAAGACACTTGGTGGCTTGGGAATTTGACTTGGGAAACAGAACTATTGCATAGAATTCCAATCAAATTAGTTAAAACCATCATCTTTACACTAGCAGCAGCCTCTTACATCACTTAATTCATGTCCTACTGAAAAGAATAGTTCTTTAATAAAGAACTTATGATTTGTCTGCCTTATTAGGAATCCACAGATAAATGATAATTTCATTTTTAATAATAAAAGGAATTTAAGACTATCAACTTTCATTGCTCCCACTCCCAGGAGCCCAAATTTCACTTGTAATTGCATATTTAAAGCAGTGATACTATTCAGCTCATGTTTCATCAGACTGAGAACAGAAGACAATTCATAATTTATATAACTGAAAACATAATTATTATACTTCCATAGAGTATTTTAACAGCTAGTTTTAAAATCCTTTCTATCAAAGTTTTCTTACTGTCGATTTTTAAAAATTTATCCATTATTTCTGTATTTTTTGATATTTCCTCTCTAGGAAATATTTCTGACTGCCTGTGTCATAGAAAAATTAGAGACTATGGTGGTGGCTCACGCCTGTAATCCTAGCACTCTGGGAGGCCGAGGCAGGTGGATGCCTGAGCTCACAGGTTCAAGACCAACCTGAGCCAGAGCCAGACCACGTCTCTAAAAATAATTTGGCATTGTGGTAAGCACCTGTAGTCCCAGATACTTGGGAGGCCAAGGCAAGAAAATCGCTTCAGCCCAAGAGTTTGAGGTTGCTGTGAGCTATGAGGCCACAGCACTCTACCGAGAGCAACAAAATGAGACGCTGTCATTCTTCTCACACTTCACCTAGGAAGAGGAGGAGCAGAGTTTAGGATGCCAGTGGCAGCCCTGATGGTGCCTGGGCCACTAACATTAGTATCTGACTCAAAAAAAAAAAAAAAAAAAATAGAGAATACAAAAAAATACCTAAGGTGAAAATAAGAACTTCCTGCAGCCCTGCCACATAAGAGAAATAGCTGCTAACATTTAGAATTCTGTGCATATAAGCATAAACTAAATTTTACAAAAAGTATCATTATATGGCATATACAAGGTGGCCATGAGGTTTAAATTGCACACTACCTGAAATTGCACACAAACGTTATGGTCACCCTGCATAACCCCCCAAAACTACCAATTATATGTAATTCCCTTGTTACTTAAAGTTTTTCAAAAATATTTTTCATTGTTGCAAATCTTATCCTCCTGGAATGTGTGGTAACTTGGCTATCTCATGTCACTAGGCAGTTAGGTCTCTTCCAGTTTTAGACTGCTATAACTTACGCTACTCTTTGCAGTCATTACTTTTTAGAGGTAGAATTGGCACGTCGGAAGGACCAAAATGATGTTAAGAGTTGCGAACATGTTGCCAAGTCGCCCTGCAGGGAGACGAATACAGTTCCTTCTCACCTGTGCACTGCTCTCTGGCCGTGCTGGAGGTTAGCATAGTGCTAGGCGGCCTTCAAAAGGGTCCCCACAGACCATTTCCCTTCCGTGTGACCTGCAGACAGTGACTTGTCCGATGAACAGAGTACAGCAGCAACAATGGGCTGCCACTGCAGAGCCTGAGTTGTAGGAAGACTACTCCTGCGCCGGTGGGGCTGCAAACTGGCACAGCCTAAGAGCAGCTGTTCCAGGAAATCAGCTGAGATTAATTTTTGCCAATGACAAAATTCAGGCTTTCAAATGAATATTAGAATTTTGGGAAACTTGCATCTACCATCCTGAGGTTGATAGCTTCCCAACACTTAAAGATGTTTCTGATAAGATTGCTGATAATATGGAACGTAATTTTTTGACATTATCTAATGAAATCTGTCAACATTTAGGAGATCTGCACAAGTCAAGTCAAAGTAAAAGACAGACAAATGGATGGGAGCCTACAAAAGTTCACCCACATGGTTTCAGAGTCCACACTGAGGGTCATCTTTAAGAAAACAGCAGAGTTTGAGTGCAGCATCAAAGAAGCATACTGACACCTGTCCTTTGTCCCATGCAGTATCTGCAAAGCCAGATTTTCTTTACATACGTAACTTATAGCAACAGGCCCATGCAGAGGCCAAGACGAGGACCTAGCACAACATTAAAGAGACATGAAAACATGTGAAGCTGCCACTTTTATCAAAAACTGATTTTTATTTTGGAAAACATAGTTTTTAAAATAGAACATGTTATTTATATTAATGTGTAATGGGTTTATTACAGGTAATTTTAAATGAATAACTAAAGAATATTTTAATAATTTCTCACTTTTGATCTCTTGTATAATAAAGTATTGAGATATATGTAACCCACATAAATAAGACCATTTTGGAGTCTCCTGTTTCATCTTTCCTTGTCAGTGTGCGCTGCATCCTTCCAATCAGCATTTACATATGCTTGAGTCTAGGCCAGGTGGCTCACACCTGTAATCGCAGCACTCTGGGAGGCCGAGGCAGGAGGATAACCTTGAGCTCAGGAGTTCAAGACCAGCCTGAGCAAGAGTGAGACCCTGTCTCTACTAAAAAATAAATAAATAAAACTAGCCAGGTGTGGTGGCAGGTGTCTGTAGTTCCAGCTACTTGGGAGGCTGAGGCAGGAGGATCACTGAGCCTGGGAGTTTGAGGTTGCTATGAGCACCATGGCACTCCACCCAGGGTGACAAAGTGAGACTTTGTCTTCAAATATATATAGATATAGATATATAAATACCCTTATCTTTGCCTTCTTTTTAAAATCCAAAGATTCTCTGTTTTTACTTCTGTTGATATGGTGAATTACGTTGATGGACTTGCATATATTAAACCAGCCTTGCATCCCTGGGATGAAACCTACTTGATTGTGATGAATGATTTTTTTAATGTGTAGCTGTAGTCTACTGGTTAGGATTTTACTGGGAATTTTTGTATCTATATTCAGTAGTGAAATTGGTCTGAAATTTTCCATTTTAGTTGGGTCTTTTCCTGGTTTTGGTATCAGGATGATGTTTGCTTCATAGAACGTGTTGGGGAAGATTCCTTCCTTCTCAATTTTTTGGAATAATTTCTGCAGTATGGGAATAAGCTCTTTCTTGAAGGTTTGATAGAATTCTGTTGTGAAGCCATCTGGACCAGGGCTTTTTTTTTGTTGAGATTTTTTTTTATTGTTTCTTCGATCCTCTCAACAGATGCAGAAAAAGAATTCAATAAAATTCAGCATCCTTTTCTAATTAGAACACTTAAGAATTTAGGCATAGTTGGTACATTTCTTAATCTGATTGAAGCCATCTACAACAAACCCACAGCTAACATTATACTGAATGGGGTAAAACTGAAATCTTTTCCACTTCGAACCAGAACCAGAACAGGTTGTCCTCTGTCACCACTACTGTTCAACATAGTGCTGGAAGTTCTAGCCAATACAATCAGGCAAGAGAAGGAAATTAAGGGCAACCAAATGGAAGCAGAGAAGGTCAAACTCTCCCTCTTTACTGCCAATATAATCTTATACTTAGATAACCACAAAGACTCAACCATAAGACTCCTAGAAGTGATCAAAAACTATAGCAATTATTCAGGATATAAAATCAATGTCCACAAATCAGTAGCCTTTGTATATGCCAATAACAGCCAAGATGAGAGGCTAATCAAGGACACAATTCCCTTCATAGTAGCTTCAGAAAATTGAAATACCTAGGAATATACATAACAACAGAGGTGAAGGACTTCTACAAAGAAAATTATGAAACCCTATGAAAAGAAATAGCAGAAGATATTAATGAATGGAAGAAAATACCATGCTCGTAGCTGGGAAGAACCGACATTATTAAAATGTCTACACTACCCAAAGCAATCTACAGATTCAATGAAATCCTCATTAAAATACAATCATCATACTTTCAAGATTTGGAAAAAAATAATTATTCATTTTGTATGGAATCAGAAAAACACCCATATAGCCAAGGCAATTCTTAGTAATAAAAACAAAGCCAGGGGTTTCACCCTATCAGACTTTCGGCTATACTACAAGGCCATAGTGATCAAAACAGCTTGGTATTGGCACAAAAAATAGAGACGTTGACATTTGGAACAGAATACAAAACAATGAGATGAAACTAACCTCTTATAGCTGGGGAAAAGAATCCCTACTCAATAAATGATGCTGGGAGAACCACATATAAAAGACTGAGACTGGACCCACACCTCTCACCACTTACAAAAATTGATTCAAGATGGATAAAAGATTTAAATCTAAGGCATGAAACAATAAAAGTCCTCAAAGAAAGTGTGGGGAATACATTTGAAGATATTGGCCTGGGGAAAGATTTTATGAAGAAAACTTCTGTGGCAACAAAAATCAACAAATGAGACTTAATTAAACTGAAAAGCTTCTGTACAGCTAAGGAGACAACAACCAAAGCAAACAGATAATCTTCAGAATGGGAAAAGATATTTGCATATTGTGAATCAGACAAAAGCTTGGTAACTAGAATCTACAGAGAACTCAAAAAATTTTTTTTGCTTTTTTTGAGACAGAGTCTCACTATGTCGCCCTGGGTAGAGTGTCATGACGTTGCAGCTCACAGCAACCTCAAACTCTTGGGCTTAAGCGATTCTCTTGCCTCAGCCTCCTGAGTAGCTGGGACTACAGGCACCTGCCACAACACCTGGCTATTTTTTGTTGCAGTTGTCATTTAACTGGGTTCAAACCCACAACCCTTGGTGTGTGTGGCTGGCGCTTGTAACCACTGTGCTATGGACACCGAGCCAAGAACTCAAATTAATCAACACAAAAAAGACCCGACAATCCCATATATCACTGGGCAAGAGATAAATAGAACCTTCTCTACAGAAGACAGAAGAATGGCTGACAAACATGAAAAACTGCTCATCGCCCCTAATCATCAGAGAAATGCAAATCAAAACCAACCTGAGATATCACCTAACTCCAGTAAGAATGGCCCACATTACAAAGTCTCAAAGCTGCCGATGCTGGCATGGATGTGGAGAGAGGGGAACACTTTTACACTGATGGTGGGACTGCAAACTAATACAACCTTTTTGGAAGGAAGTATGGAGAATCCTCAAAGAACTCAAATTGGACCTCCCATTTGACCCTGTAATCCCATTACTAGGCATCTATCCAAAAGAAAAAAAATCATTTTATCATAAGGACTTTTGCACTAGGCTGTTTATTGCAGCTCAATTTACAATTGCCAAAGGTGGAAACAGCCTAAATGCCCACCAACCCAGGAATGGATTAACAAGCTGTGGCATATGTATATTATGGAATACTATTCAGCCATTAAAAAGATGGAGACTTTACATCCTTTGTATTAACCTCAATGGAGGTGGAACAGTTTCTTCTTAGCAAAGCATCACTAGAATGGAGGAGCAAGAATCCAATGAACTCTATTCTAATATGAAGGCAGTAGAGGAGGGGATCCAAGGGGTGGGTAGGGCAATGAGGAGTGGGAGAGGAGAGGATGAAGGGGATGGGGGGGGTCACAGTGTATGGTACACCTCTTGGGGGCAGGACACAATTATAAGAGGACTATCTAACAAATGTAATCAGAGTAACCTAATTCTTTGTACCTTCAATGAATCCCAAACAATAAAAATAAATAAATAAATAAATAAATAAATAAGACATCAGGAAGAACTTAGAAAAAAATCAAAGATTCTCCTCTCTTAGCTTTGCAGAGAGAACGAACTGTCACACTTGCCCTCATCAGGGGTTTCTGGTGCTCAATGAACTCTGACAACCGGTCCTCCTCTGTCCTGTTTATAAATGTCTGGAGTCCCCCAGGCTCAGCTGTAGGATGTGTTTTCATCTCATTCTTTCTTTCCTCTATGAGTCAGTCCACCTATTTTGGTGCCTGTGTAGAAAGCTCATTAATACTTACTTCTCAGCTGGATGTCATTTTATAGAGGTACATAATTTTTTTGTCCTCTTTTTTTTTTACATTTCTGTATGTGTTCAGATGAAAACAACTGCTGCAAAATTAAAATGCTCCATCTGCCTTCCCTGCAGCTCTATAAGCACATTAGACAGCATGAGATAGGGGGACATGGATCAGATCCAAAGTCCAACCAACCGTGTCCCAACCTGGCATGCTTTCAATGGCTCTTCCAGTGTGTACACAGGGGTTTAGAAAGGGCAGGCTCTTTTAATTTATAGAAAAGACTTAAGCTGTTGCTAGTGGAAACTAACTGTGTAAGTGAATTAAAACACAGCCTATTAGGAAGATCTGTACTTCCCTTCAAGAAATTTATAAGCTTCTGTTATCAGTAGCATAAACCACTCAAACAACTGCATCAACTATACCGAGTTGTGTAGATTATAATAAGGGGCCCAATGGCTGGAATACCTCCAGAGCTATTTAGCTCATTAGGTCTGGTTTATCTTACACTACAAGTTTGCCTCAACCTTGCTTTTATAAAAGATAATTTCTTTGTTATCAGGTTTCCTGGGACTCCATTGCGTCACACTCCACTCATAGCCATCAATTTTAAAGCATTTTGTCCATTAGACCAACCAAATCTGAAGCTGGGATTGCCTGTCTCTGCTCCATCCCTCCACCCCTCACTACCCCACCCCTGCAGTGAAGAAAGCTTCATGTTCAAATTCCAACCACTGCAGTCATTCACCTCTTATGTGTGGTAACTTTTATTAAAATGGTTTAGACTTACAAAGCTTCTCTTTAAAGGGTAGTTTCTTCCAAGTACTATCTTTTTTCAAAGATATCATTGACACGAATCATTACTATTAGGCGAGTCTTGACCTCAGAATCTCTGAATACATCAGGCAGGCTAAGAACTGCAATGCCACAAAATTATTTATTCTCTGTAAGGCTTGCTAAAATATAGGAGTTATAAGGACCGTGGTTTTATTTTAAAAATAAGAAGAATATCTGGGAAACAGTGGCAGATATTTGAAAAACATGGTATGAGAAAGGAAAAATGAATCTCGTCTCTAGAGAAATTTCTAAGTGCAAATTTGTGTGGTGCTTTAAAATGTGCCCTTTTAGCTGGGCACAGTGGCACACACCTGTAATAGCAGCACTCTGAGAGGTAAAGGTGGGAGGATTGCTTGAGCTCAGGAGACCAGCCTGAGCCAGAGAAAGAACCTGTCTCTACTAAAAATAGAAAAACTAGGAGGGGGCGGTGCCTGTGGCTCAAAGGAGTAGGGCGCCCGCCCCATATGCTGGAGGTGGCTGATTCAAACCCAGCCCCAGCCAAAAACTGCAAAAAGAAAAAGAAAGAAAAACTAGGTGGGCATGGTGGTGGGTACTTGCAGTCCCAGCTACTCATGAGGCTGAGGTAGGAAGATCACTTGAGCCCAGCAGTTGAGGTTGCTCTGAGCTGTGATGACACTACTGCACTCTACCCAGAGCAACAGAGTGACACTGTGTCTCAAAAAAAATTCAAAATAAAAAAAATAAAATGTTTCCTTTGATTAGAGAGACCTTCTGTGTATCACTATAAGGTAGGATTTTGGCTGAGGTTTTTGTTTTTGTTTTATATTTTTGTACTCTTAGGACATAAGGCAATTAAAGTAAACTGCCCAAGATTACATTGTGTTTGAAGTTAAGAATAGTGTTTTTGAAATATTTTCCAATGCACTTTCTTTTCTACATCTATTCTACCAAAAAGAATAAAGCCAAAGCATATTGTTCTAAGAAGGAAAAGCACTGTTATAACTTGAATCCTAGAATATCAGAATAAGTAATAATAACAGGTCATTATTCAGCTTTGACTGTCAAGGTGACTTCAAAAAACAGTCCATGATGAAATAAAAGTTTTATTTTCCCCAAGGTATTTCTATCCTCCTATATTTTCCATCTTTCTCAATAGCACCATGACCTAAGTCCCCCGACCCAGACTCCTGAAGGCTGTCCTCAATTCTGTGCCTTTTCTTCACTTCCCACCTTCAGTGGTTACCACAACCTGGTGGTTTTACCTTCAAAGGACAGTACAGGTGGGCTTTTCTGTATCCCAGTTCTAGAATTCTAAGTCAGGATCTTATGATTTCATCAATCCCCCATGTTGTCCTGGTGTCCCTTCCCACAATACTCCATCTCCCCCATACCAAGAATATCACCTGAAAAGTGATGTTGTCACACATCTCTGCTTAAACTTACTTGACTGCTCAATTGCCTGCAGGACGAAGTCCATATTATTTTGCATAGAAATAAAACACCTTGATGATGCAGCTGTGGCCCCTTTTTTACTGCTCTTCTGCCGGCTACCTGGCACTTTGAGGTCATACCAGATCACTACTAGGGGCAAGAACGTGCCCTAATCTTCCCCAACCATGTGCACACATGACTTCTTTCTTTAGAACACCCCTGAATGCGTGGGGAGCTCCAAGCTAAAATAGCGCTCACCCCACGTCACGTTCCTGGACGGCACGCCTGTCCCTCACGCTCTCTCCCTTTTCAGAATGGAGCCCTTCCTCTTCTGTTTCCCACAGAAGATGAATACATCTTTCTGTAATCACTCATTTTCATCTCTTCAGCTGGCCTAGAAGGCACATTCCAAGCTCTGCTCTTATGTTTAGGTCCCCTCCATAAAAGCTTGTCACTGAACGAAGACTGGAAGGAAAAGAGTGCAAGTTCAGACGCAGGTGCCTCCATGCTGCTCAGGGGAAGGCGCAGTGGACAACGGAAGCTTGTATGGAGAGACCGATCAGCCCAGGAGGTGGAGATTCGGAAATCATCCGCGGTGATAGCCAAGCCCATGGGTGTGAGGAGGAAAACAACAGGAAAGCAAGCTAAGACCCTGGAGAACATCGGCACTCAAGGATTGGGGAAGTCAGAGAAACTTAGGGAGATGACTGAGCTTGGGGAGAATGATGTTGCAGAAGTCAGGACTGAAGAGAGTTTCCAGAAAAAGATGCCCACCAGAAAGAAAAAAACACAAGTGTAGTCTAGACAGCATGATGGGGCAGGAGAGACAGTGATGGTGGGATCTCACCTGGTGCACAATGTGAGGGTGGTCAGCACGCCCCCTGGTGGGCGGGATCTCACCTGATGTGCACAGTGTGAGGGTGTTCAGCACGCCCCCTGGTGGGCGGGATCTCACCTGATGTGCACAGTGTGAGGGT
>CAUYPK010087383.1:0-12109 GCA_963574355.1 Loris lydekkerianus | reverse complement strand
TTGGGGATACCCATGGTTTGCATTCAGGGGTTCGTTGTTTTTTGTGTTTTTTAAATTGCTTTTTTTCTTTTTTTTTTTTTTTTTTTTTTTTTTTTAATCAGATTTTGGCCAGAGCTGGGTTTGAACCTGCCACCTCTGGCATATGGGGCCAGCGCCCTAGCCCTTTGAGCCACAGGCACCACCCCAACATTGCTTTATGTCTTTTTTTTTGTTGTTTTATTAAATCATAGCTGTGCACATCGATCTGATCATGGGGCATCATACACTAGTTTCATAAACCATTCGACACATTTTCATCACACCGGTCTACACAGCCTTCCTGGCGTTTTTTTTAGTTGTTGTGCCAAGATGCTTTATGTCTTATAGATTATTGTAAGAGTTTGTGTGACTAACAGGGCTTTTCAATTTTATTGTAAAGCAGAGTTTCTTAATAGGGTCACTATTGACATTTTGAATCCAATAATTCTTTGAATCCGATAATACCAAAGGAAAAGATGCATCAAAAGTCAGTAGATAATGAACTTGCAGGATGTCATAACTATAAAAGTACTATCACACGTAATAAGTTAACACCCCCAAACTAAAATGAAGACACTTGAATATCATTACCTTCACATAAACTCTCTAAAAGGGGAAAGAAGTTCGCTCTTTTACCAGTTTAGACAATTCATAAAACATGGAAGAAAGAAAATAAATTGATATTCCTTTTCCCTTTATAATCTTGGGGAAATTTAGCAGCAGCTCTGGTCTGTGCCCATATGTACCAGCAGCACTCCCTCTAGTCTTGATAATCAAAAATGTTTCCAAATGTCCCTGAATAGAGGCAGAACTGCCTCCAACAGAGAAACTCTGGAAAATTTGAGAATCTTTAATTTAGCTTGTAGAGGGAATGATTGTTAAGTCATCATCTTTTGGTTGCTGTTTTATTCTATCTGGTGTGGTGGTTACGCTTATATTTGATATGGCTTATAGTTTATAGATTTGTATTCTAGATATGATGCCAGTGAATAATGTTTGGACCCATTTCTCTTTGTTAGTGTTGAACAATGATTTTGCCTTAAATTTACCATGTTCTTACTTTGCTAGTATTTATCCCTTTGGAAGGTCTTTTATTAAAGAGTGAAATTCTTTTAGAGTGCTTATGTGAAGGTAGTTATATTCAAGTGTCTTCATTTTAGTTTTGGGGGTGTTAATTTATTGTGTGTGATAGTACTTTTATAGTTACGACATGCTGCAAGTTCAATATCTAATGACTTTGGATGCATCTTTTCCTTTGGTATTCTTCGGTATTCCATATAAATGAAGAATGAGTAACTTCTAGAAGCATAAATGTAACTGACAGAGTCTAGGCTAAGTTTTGATCTTTTCTCTTTTTGTTCTTCTAACATAATAATTTTCTCCTAAGTTAAAAAAACTTGAAATAGGTTATCAATATAAGAATCTACCTGGCATTTAAGAAGTGGGCTTTATAGGAGGAACTCCAGACAGTGCAGGAAAGCAGCTACCACTGCAACTTTGGAAGAAGGCATGGACTTCTGAAGCCACGATGCAAGTATCTTAGGAGTAGAGGAGCATTTATGTGAGTGGATAGATGTATGACAATGTCTTTCTTATATTTGATTCTTTGGCGTTTTAAGTAAATTCAAGCAGGGAAAGAAATCAAATACCAGTTTAGACAATTCATAAAAGATGGAAGAAAGAACACAAATTGTTATTCTTTTTCCCTTTATAATCTTGTTGCTGGCTCTGTCCCATATTAATTACTTAAGCTTGTCTTTATATATAAAGTGACAGTACTCTCAAAGGTAAGAAAAAACAACTGAAATACTAGACAAATCATGACCTTTATCATGCTCTGATGGTAAAATATTACTTTGCCATCCTTTTGGGAGGATGTAGAGTAAGAATGTTTGGGCTTTGTCTTTTAAAATAAATGTTGGTTTTAAGGATTTTTGAGATACAATGTATAGAGTCAAATTAGCAGTAGTAGATAATAGCAGAATGGAATATTCTTAAAATAGGGTTGTGTTTTCCCTCTACTGTTAATTCTTTCTTACTATTCTTGTTTTTCTACTTGGTTAAAAGACCCTGTGTGAGAAGGAAAAAATTATCTCAGACATATAATTTCCACGGAGTAAACTTTATCTTTTTTGGAGTATGGTTTGAGAAAAGCCTTTTTTTTTTTTTTAGTTATTACCACAGTCAAGATAACAGAATACAGTAGAACCTCTACATTTGACCACCTTCTTACATTGGCCACCTTAAGTTGACCTAATTTTTATGGACTGAACATGCACCACATGTCCATATCAGTATAGTAGGCCTAGTTCCTTATGTGGACCACCTCTGTATGCTGATCAGTCTTTCACAGTTTCCTTGTGGGGGGGGTGTCAACTTACAAAGTTTCTGCAAAAGGGTGCCCAGCCATTTTTTAGAATATAGAAATGTGATGATTTTTATGTTCTGCAAGCTTGTCAAAATCAGTTATTAGTCCTTGGTGTTCTCAGTTTTAGGAGGAATAAATTAGTCTTTCACAGCTAAGTATGCTCTTAGCTGTAAGCTTTTTGTAGATGCTTTTTTATCAAGTTGAGGTCATTTTTCTGCCTAACTTGGTGAGAGTTTCTTTCAAAATCATGAATTAGGTATTAGATATTGTCAAATGCTTTTTCTGTACTATTATAATTAAGGTGATAGTGTTTCCTTCTTTAGTAGCTTGTTGCTATGTGGATTTTTGATGTTGTACCAGTCTTGCCTTTAATTACATTTGGTCATGGTATGTAATTAATTTTATACATAGTTGGATTCAGTTTGCTGATATTTTGGTGAGGATTTTTGTGTCTTAATTAATGAATGAGATTGTGGTTTTCTATTTTTGTACCATCTTTGTCTGATGTGGTGTTATGGTAATTCCAGCCTTATAAAATGGGTTGAGAAGTGTTTCTCTGCTAGTATTTTCTGGAAAAGATTGTGTAAAAATGCTATTAATTTTTTAAATGGTAGATATCAACAGCGAAACCACCTGGGCCTGGAGATTTCTTTTTTGGAAGGTTGTTAATTACAAATTCAATTTTTTGGGTATGTATAGGTCTATTTGGCTTTTGCATCTTGATTGAGTATTGGTAGTTTAGAGTTTTTGAGAAATTAGTTCATTTCTTCTAAGTTGTTGGATTTATGAACATGAAGTTGTTTGCAGTATTTCCTTATTATCTTTTGAATGATAGCTCCTATTTCATTCTTGATATTGGTGATTTATACTCTTCTCTCTTTGTTTTTTTCTACTTCAGTAGAGATTTGTCAATTTATTTATTTGTTCCTTTATTTCTGAATAATCAACTTTTTATTTCATTGATGTTCCTCTATTTTTTATTTTTTTATTTTATTGATTTCTATTCATAATTGATTTCCTTCTGCTTGCTTTGTATTTATTTTGCTTTTCCCCCTAATTTTTTGGAAGTAGGAACTTAGGTTATTTTTTATTTTTATTTTTATTTACTTTTTATTAAATCATAGCTGCACATACTAATCTAATCATGGGACAGGCTGTGCTGGTTTTATATACAATTTGAAATATTTTCATCAAACTGGTTAACATAGCCTTTATGGCATTTTCTTAGTTATTGTGTTAAGACATTTATATTCTACACCTAGTAAATTTCACATGTACCCTCGTAAGATGCACTGTAGGTGTGGTCCCACCAATTACCCTCCCTCCACCCATCCTCCCCCCTCCCTTCCCCTCCCTCTCCCCTTTCCCCATATTTTTGGGCTATAATTGGGTTATAGCCTATAAATTGGTTTCATAGTAGGGCTTACAGGCATCCTCAAACTTTTTAAACAGGGTGCCAATTCACTGTCCCTCAGACCGTTCGAGGACCTGACTATAGTTTAAAAAAAAAAAACAACTATGAACAAATTCCTATGCACACTGTACATATCTTATTTTGAAGTAAAAAAACAAAATGAGAACAGCTACAATCACACTGCCTCATGTGGCCTGTGGGCCGCAGTTTGAGGACCCCTGGCTTAGTACATTGGACACTTTTTCTTCCATTCTTGAGACACTTTGCTAAGAAGAATATGTTCCAGGTCCATCCATGTAAACATGGAACTTAAGTTATTGATTTGAGATCTTACCTTTGTAAGATTTTAATGGTGGTAAAATATACATAAACATGAAATTTATCATATTAATCATTTTAAGTTACTATTCGGAGGTGTTAATTACATTTATAATATTCCATAACCAATTTCCACAACTCTTTAGACATCCTTTGTTTTTAAATGTAAGCATTTCTGTTATAATTTCTGTTTTAGCAGTGCTTTACAAATTTCGATGTGTTGTGGTTTTGTTTTCATTCAGATCTATGTGTTTGTTTGTTTGTTTGTGGGGTTTTTAGACAGTCTCACTGTCTTGCCCCGGGTGGAATGCCATGGCGTTATAGCTCACAGCAACCTCAAACTCTAGGGCTTAAGTGAGCCTCTTGCCTCACTCAGCCTCCCAACTAACTGGGACTATAGGTGCCCTGCCATGTTTTTAGGGGCAGAGTCTCATTTTTACTCAGTCTGGTCTTGAATTTATGAGGTCAAGTCATCCACCCTCCTCCACTTTCCAGAGTGCTGGGAACTCAGGTGTGAGCCAACACGTCCAGTGGATCTATGTATTTTTTAAAAAATTTCTTTTGAGACTTTCTTTTGAACCCTTGGATTTTTTAGAATCATGTTGTTTAATTTTCACATTTAGAGGTTTTTCTGTTGTCTTTCTGTTACTGATTTCTACTTTGATTCTATTGTGGTCCAGAACCCACTGTACTTATGAGTCTCTTAAATCTGTTGGTATTTATCTGTCACTTTCGCTCTCCTCATCGTCTAGCCTCTAGGTTCTCATCTTGCCTTCTGAACATGACTTACATTTCCTACTTTGAGTTCAGGCCCATCTAATTTCTCACACGGATTATTTCACAGCCTCTCAATCTGTCGTCTTTTATTTTCAGTTTACCTTTTCCAGGACATAAGTGATCTTTCTGAAATGCAGATCTAACATTGTTACTCTCCTTAAGAACCATTTCCTCATTTCTAGTCATCTGCAGTACCATAAAGCCAAACGTGTTAGCGTGATGTGTACGTAAGGTCGTCCATGTGCCCTCTCTTTATATTTATTGTTACCATAACTAAATACCCATGTGGGGTATTTGAGCAGGAGCTTTGTGCCTTCTTCAGCAGGACATAAAAAATGCTAAATAAATGTCTGTTCAGTGAATGGATGAATGATTGATCTCTTTTATTTCAAAAACTGAGGCCCAAATCATTGAAATAACTTGTCATAAAAGTAAGTAGGATGGACCCAGGTCCTGAGAGTCTCACTTCAGAGTTCTTTCCACCATACCTGCTCACATTCTATTTCAAAATCACCCCCCTCCCATTCTTTCTGTTCTAATTGCTTATATTAATTTGTCTAAATTAGAATAGAAAAATATTTAAGAAGAGTGGTGTACTCATAATGAATGCTCAGTAAATATGTTGTTGTTTTGTAGACAGCTTCCAAGGAGATAGTATCTGTTTAGAGCTTTATCCTCTGTAGTCCTGTGTGTCTTTAATGTTTAAAAATTTCATGGGAAAAGGAAAGTGCTGATGCAATTTAAAATATAAGAATCTCTTTTTTTGACTGATTTTTAGTCAGCAGAGGGTGCTCTAACCTTGCATTTTAAGAGGTGAAGTTTCTTGCTAACTCAAGTGTTCACAGTTTATTTTTATCATTTTTATGTTGGAGTTATTTTAAGAGAACAGTTCTTGGTCCTTCTAAAGGATACTTTGCTAGTAAACCCTAATTTTGATTAAAAATCTTAGACCTTTAGGCATAAAAGGTAGAAAAAGCTTCTGTTTTGTCAACTATTAAAAAAAATCTCTAATGGGAAATTTTAATGTGTGTGAATTGTCTTATATTTAGGATGAGTTGTAAAAGAAAAAAGTTAAAGCTACTTTTTGAATTGGAAAAAAATAGTCCCGAGCAGCATAATGATGTTTTGGTCTATATGAACCACATTTATGACATTAGTTCCTGAGATTATATTCCATATTTTTACTGTCTCCTTTTTATGTTTAAATGTGTTTAGATAACACATAAACTTGTCATTATGTTACAGTTGCCTGCAGTATTCAGTACACTGACGTGAACAGATGTGTAGTGTTAGAGCAATGCCATGTAGCCTAGGTGTCCAGTAGGTATACCATCTACATTTCTGTATGTATACTCTGTGGAGTTTGCACAGTGAGCGAAATTGCCTCATGATATATTTCTTAGAACATACCCCCATCGTTCAGTGACGCATGGCTGTACTGATATTGATCTTAAACATAGACATGATAGAGTAACTTGAAATTTAATACTGTGCATGATTTCAAAAGTAATTTTTAACAAAATGTTTTAGCGAAAACTTGTGTACAATTGTTCTTTTAAAAATGTATGATTAACATTTTAATCATAAATACTGTGCAGAGTCAGATTCTTCTCTTTTATTTTCAATCTTGTTTTAAGGTTGTGAATTTCTGGAATTTTATGTGTTATTCTGTAAACTAAGTTTTTGAAATGTGGTTTATATGACATTTTATACCTGTCATATAACTTGAACTATTTTTGTACTTTTCATACATAATAATAGGCTCAGAAAGCTGTGAATCACGTTCCTATACTATGTTTGTGTTGTTTGTATCACATACGGAGTGGGGCACAATTGATGTAATCAAATTACTTTGGTTTGCATTTGTGGTTGGACCCTTTTTTATTCAATAAAATGAAATCCTGTTTCCAGTGAGTTATTAAGGTTGCAGATTTCTGAATAGGAGCCATTTCTTTCAGGAAAATGAATTTGAGGAGTAGTTCTGAAGTGTGGGAAAAATCCTTTCAATGCTAATCTTAGAATATTTGTACTGGTTTGCTTTGCTATCTGAATGCGTTTAGACTAGAATGATCTCTCTTTTGAGAGTATCCATTATTGATGCACCATGTGCCAAATATGTAATATGTTAGTAGTAATGACAGGATATAGAAGAAATAAATTAAGCAAAAAAAAAATTAAAATACAGTCATTTTGAGAATTGAATCTGGAAAAGACTAGAGCAATGTAAAAAGAGAAAGAAATAGAATAAAATGTGAAAGTAGACCAACACTAAATATTCTGGTGGTCATTTTTTGTAGGGCAATAGATCGAGCCTTTAGCTAGTTGGGTCTTACTGTAGGATATACAGTCAGCCCTCTCTATCTGTGTGTTCTGCATCTATGGATTCAACCAACCACTGATGAAAAATGTTGAGGAAAGAAGCAATGATGATACAATAAAAATAATACAAATAAAAATCCAATGCAATATAACAACTATCTACATAGCATTTACATTGTGTTAGGTATTATAAATAATCTACAGATAATTTAAAGTATATAGGAGGATGTGCATAGGTTATTTGTAAATACTATGCCATTTTATATCAGGGATTGACTATAGACTTTGATATCCAAAGGAATCCTGGAACCAGTCCCCCAAGGATAATGACTGTATTTCAGGTTCAAATCCTTACCACTTCCTTTCTATTAAATTTAGGTTAGATGGCAAGAGTAGCAACGTAATTGCTAAATGGTTACATTTACTTACAGTTATGGCTTATGTGGTTTCTGTTTTGTGGGTTAGGAGCCTCCTGACAGAACTATATAGAATTATTCTTTTAGTGTCAAGAAAATCAGTATGTTTTAAATCCTTGATGTATGTCAGATCATAGTGTAAGAGAAATTTAGTACCTTTGATTTTTGCCAGTTCTATTTTCTTTTATATTTTCTTGAATATTAATAGATTCATTAGAAATAGCAATCTGGGAACCAGCTAATTCAGACAGCATATTTGTTTAGAATTAATATTCTTACATCAAAATAATTCTGATAGATGTCTGCATTGAGCCACACGTAATGTATAGAAATAAGTAAATGTTTGTTTTATCCCTAAGTTTTTCTGCTTTAGTTTTATTTTTAAAGATCATTACAGGATAATTGTTATATCATTTAGAATGTTTTCATGTTACTACTTTATATGTTTTAAATTTAAATATCATTTAAGGAACCATACATTTACATTTTTCTCCTGATATTTAGTATACCAGGAGAAAAAGTTAATCATTATTTATCATTCAGGACCAATGAACTTTCAAAAAAAATATATATATATTTTAAGTCACTTTGTAAATAATGTAGAGAAGTTCAATATAGGAATATTGCATAATAACTACTAGAATTTTTAATAAGCATTTAAATAGCAAATTCAGATTTTCATTCCATATTTTCTTGGTTTTGAAGGTACTAAAATAGGTAACATCCTCTGAATGCAACCAACTGCTAATCTGTTGTCATGCCTTCCCATAGGCCTTGGAGAGGTTCTAGTTTATCGTCTAGTTTTCTTCTGTACTTGAAGAAAATTTAAAAACCTTTGATAGCTCATGATTCTGTTGTAAAATATTGATTTTACATTAGTATGCACCAATTGGAATGATCAGTTCCAATTTTTTTTTTACATCTTCTAATTCCTTCCAGTCATCTTTTTATATAAATCTGCCTTTGCCTTTTATAGGTAAATTGTGGTCTGAAAATGGCATAAAAGAATACTGTCATGGATCCTTTCAATTAAAATGGACTGGTCTAGGTTTTGTCATAAAATATCGTGTGATAAGTCCTTTCTTTTGAATGATTAAGCTGATGAGAATACCATCTTTTTGTTCTTAAAAGTATATTATTCTTCTATTCTTGAGTTCTATAAAATTTATCTAGGATATCGGCATCTAAAGGTGCAACATCTGTACAGTCAGTTTCACTGTTGTCCTAAAGTCTAGAGTAAGTACTGCTATCTTTTGCATTTATCTTCTGATTGGTCTAATAATTGTGAAACATCTTTGTTAATTTTTTTCTCTTTGCCATTACAGTAGAAAGTGAAAAATTTAGAATTTTCAACTGTGTTTATTAATGCTAGCTAAAAGCAGGCTCCAAAGATGGGGTCTGCATTCTTACTTTACACTTTTTTGAAAGATGTTGCAGTACTTAAGGCAACATATGAAATGAAAGAAGGATATATTCTTATGTCATCTTTCCAGACATCCCATTATTCTTTAAAATTCTTGTTATTCTAGTCCGTTTTAGTATAATTGGGAATAATTGATGAATAATGATGAAATAATTTCTAGAATGATGAAATAGCAAAATGTTTAAAGATATAAAACACAAAATCACTAAGATACTAAAATAATATATCTTAAATTTATAAAAGGGTCCCATGCAGCCATGTGGCAATTATTAAAATAATTTTCATCTTTTTTTTTTTTTTTTTTTTGAGACTAAGTCTTTTGTTCTGTTGCCTGGACTAGAGTCATCATAGCTCAGTGCAGCCTCAGACTGCTGGGCTGAGGGGGTCCCTGGCTTCTGCCTTCTTAGTGGGTGTGACTAGAGGTACATGCCACCGTGCCTGGCTGCTTTTGTAGAGACAGCATCTTGCTATGTTGCTCAAATTGGTCTCAAAGTTCTGGTCTCAAGCCCTCCTCCCACCTTGGCCTCCAAAATGCTAGGATTACAGGTGTGAGACAGCACATCCAACTTAGCATTGAGTACATCGGATACGTTTGTTTTCGTTCTTACTATACTTTATTAAGCAGAATCGTTTTCATCTCCATCCAGGTAAACACAAAGTCTCCTATCTTTTCTATGGCTGAGTAACATGGTATACATATATCACAGTTTGTTAATCCATTCATGGGTTGATGGGCACTTGGGTTGCTTCTACATGTTGGCAGTTGTGAATTGAGCTGCAATAAACATTTACTACAAGCTGTCCTTGTAGTAAAATGATTTTTTCTTCTGGGTAGATACCTAGTAATGGGATTGCTGGATCAAATGGAAGGTCCACTTTTAGTTCTTTCAGAATTCTCCATTCTTCTTTCCATAGAGCAGTGGTTCTCAACCTTCCTGATGCTGCGGCCCTTTAATACAGTTCCAATGGGTTGCGACACATAGGTTGAGAACCACTGCCATACAGGTTGTATTAGTTTGCAATGACACCAGCAATGCAAAAGTGTTCCCTTTTCTTCACAACCACACCAGCATCTGCAGATTTGAGATTTTGTGCTGTGGGCTAATGTCATTGGAGTTAGGAGATATCTCAGAGTGATTTTGATTTGCGTTTCTGTGATGATTAGGGAAGATGAACACATTAAAATAGTTGGAAGTGCTCAGAAAAGAAACTCAGAACCTAAAATTGGGTATTTATATTGTACTGAGGGTTAAATATTCTGTGGATCTTTACTGATTTATGCATTCAACAGCTATTGTTTACATTGAGATTCTGTATACTTACAGTTTTCTTTCTCTGCTGATTTATTCTTTTTTTAATTTATTTTTATTTATCTTTCTTTTTATTGTTGGGGATTCATTGAGGGTACAAGAAACAAGGTTACATTGATTGCATTTGTTAGGTAAAGTCCCTCTTACAATTGTGTCTTGCCCCCAAAAGGTGTGTCACACACCAAGATCCCAACTCCGTCCCTCCTTCCCTCTCTCTGCTCTTCCTTTCCCCCACCTCTTCCTCCTCCTTTCTCTCTCTGCTCTCCCCTTCCCCCACCCCTACCGTGTCATTGTCATTAATTGACCTCATACCAAAATTGAGTACATAGGATTCATGCTTGTGATGCTTTACTAAGAATAATGTGTTCCACTTCCATCCAGGTTAATACAAAGGCTGAATGGTATTCCATGGTGTACATGTATCACAGCTTGTTAATCCATTCCTGGGTTGGTGGGCATTTAGGCTGTTTCCACATTTTGGCAATTGTAAATTGAGGTGCAATAAACAGTCTAGTTAGTGCAAGTGATATCCTTGTGATAAAAGGATTTTTTTCTTTTTGGGTAGATAGATGCTTAGTAATGGGATTGCAGGATCAAATGGGATGTCTAGCTTGAGTTCTTTGAGGGTTCTCCATACTTCCTCCCAAAAAGGTTGTATCAGTTCCACCAGCAGTGTAAAAGTGTTCCCTTCTTTTCACATCCACGTCAGCATCTGTAGTTTTGAGATTTTGTGATGTGGGCCATTTTCGCTGGGGTTAGATGGTATCTCAGGGTGATTTTGATTTGCATTTCTCTAATAACAAGAGATCATGAGCATTTTTTTTTTTCATGTGTTTGTCAGCCATTTGTCTGTCTTCTTTAGAGAAGGTTCTATTCATGTCTCTTGCCCATTGATATATGGGACTGTTGGCTTTTTTCATGTGGATTAATTTGAGTTCTCTATAGATCCTAGTTAGCAAGCTTTTGTCTGATTCAAAGTATGCAAATATCCTTTCCCATTGTGTAGGTTGTCTGTTTCCTTTGGTTGTTGTCTCCTTAGCTGTACAGAAGCTTTTCAGTTTGATGAAGTCTCATTTGTTTATTTTTGTTGTTGTTGCAATTGCCATGGCAGTCTTCTTCATGAAGTCTTTCCCCAGGCCAATACCTTCCAGTGTTTTTCCTAGGCTTTCTTTGAGGATTTTTATTGTTTCATGCCTTAAATTTAAGTCCTTTATCCATCTTAAATCAATTTTTGTGAGTGGAGAAAGGTGTGGGTCCAGTTTCAGTCTTTTACATGTTGATATCTAGTTCTTACAGCACCATTTGTTGAACAGGGAGTCTTTCCTCCAAGGTATGTTCTTGTTTGGTTTATCTAAGATTAGGTGGTTGTAAGATGTTTGTTTCATTTCTTGGTTTTCTATTTGATTCCAGATGTCTATGTCTCTATTTTTGTGTCAGTACCATGCTGTCTTGACCACTATGGCTTTGTAGTACAGCCTAAAATCTGGTATGCTGATGCCCCCAGCTTTGTTTTTATTACTAAGAACTGCCTTAGCTATACGGGTTTTTTTTCTGGTTCCATACAACACCCAGAATCATATTTTCCAAGTCTTGAAAGTATGATGTTGGTATTTTAATAGGGATGTCATTGAATCGGTAGATTGCTTTGGGAAGTATAGACATTTAAACAACGTTGATTCTTACCAGCCATGAGCATGGTATGTTCTTCCATTTGTTAATATCCTCTGCTATTTCCTTTCTTAGGAT
>CAUYPK010087382.1:0-37391 GCA_963574355.1 Loris lydekkerianus | reverse complement strand
TCGGGGCTCATCTTCGAGGCTAAAATTTCCGGAACAAAATTTCGCAAACCAACGTTGAACAGTGCGTTCATTAACACTATCATTGCCAAATGCCTGGTTAATTTTTCGGGCTGTTTCGGCAGCGCTTTGGTTCAATTTGAATTCTTAGAGAAAAATTGGCCGAAAATCGCTTAATGACATCATATGGTAATAGGCTGAAAAGAATAAAAAAATTAAAAGTAGAAAAAAATGAATAGCATCAATGTATAGAGTACAAAATTCTCCATTGATCAGTATATACCACGACACAGTAGAATAAGTATTTATTGAGATATGGAGCTACAAAACCACATGACATTAAAACGGAGAAAACTTTAGAAACAACCTAAAAAATATTTCCTTTAGCTCAACATGTATTGTGACTTCTCGTTATGTAGCCGTCTGGAAAAATTAGTTTTGACAATCCCTAATGTATGCTTGTAGACTTGTTTACCAATCTGTCTGTAATTATTTATTGATCACATACCTTGTGACCAGGCCTGGCCAGCCCCTTTTCAGACAGAATAGTACGATTTGGTCTAGGGTTTTTTAACTGTCATTCTGTTTGTGATTTAGGTTATTAGGGAAAGCCCATTTACCCTGAAATCAAGACAGATAGCCTCTGGGAGTTCTGAGTGGGAATTCATCAGTTTCATCTGTCATTTTAGAGAAGGTGCTGCACTTGTACTTTCAGCAGTGGAATATGCACAATCAGCGGAGATGAATGTGTGAGCATTTTTAATTAGTCTTCATGCCCTGTGTCTAATGTAATCAGAAGCCCTGTATCAGAGTAGAGATTTATAATCAATCATTCATCATCTTCTGAGGGAGATGTAAACCCATTTGCTTTCCCCCTGCAGCTTAAAATACTTGCTTTAGAGAATTATTATTTAACCAGCAGATATCTATGTATATTTTGAGCATGTAGACTTAAATCTCAAATTGCAATTGCTCTGATTAAGTGTAATTATGAGAATTAAGGTGTCTCTACCATGTCGTCTGTACATAGAACCCTTGCGGAAAGACAAAATGTTAGAATATCAGATTGGTGTTAAGAAAACCTGGGTGCTAAGCCCACCTTTGCAAGTCCCTGTTCCTTCAAGAAAGGAGGATTGAAATAGCTGCTATGTAAGTCCTCGTTATGCTGTGTAAAAGTTCTGCTACTTAGAAACATTAATTGTAAATAACATTCTGGGACCATTTACTATGTACTGGGCACTAGGTTACAGTGCTGTGCCTTACAGTAGGCACACGAAGCAAGTCTGCATTGTGTTGCTTATTCTTATGTTGCCCCTGGGAGGCAGTCACTATGAAAAGGCCACCTCTGTCCTTAGGCTGGGAGTTCTTGGTAGGGAGGCTGATCTCTGTGGGCTAAAGATTAGGAGGTATCAGATGTAAATCCACGGTGGTTATCTGAGTAAAGATCATTGAATTGAATATAGAGTCCTTATGGGTTTTTTTTTTTGTTTATTTGTTTGTTTGTTTTTTAATTTTGGTGAGTCTGACAAAATTCTGCAATTAAGGGAAAATTGACAAATTAAAATTTCTAATTTAACTGGCAACCAAGTAATAATTATTGTATAATTCAATCTGGTATCAAAACAGATTTTTTTCCCTCAAAAGTGAAATTCTGCACCATTAGTGAGCATGGAGAAAATGAGTCATTAACTATTGAGAATATAAACAATACAGCTTTAGGGAACCCATTTACCTCAAAAGCCTTCAGATGCTCATACCCTTTGAGCTGGCATTTCCTTCTGGGATTTTAACTGAAGGACAAAATCAAGGATATGCTCAATGTTCAGTTAAAAAAATGCTCTTTGCATGTTGTTTATGGTACCAAAAACCTAGTAGCAAACTAACTATTTAGCCATTAGTGGATTGGCTAAAAAAATGTATTTAATATTAAGTATGCCATAAAATGGCATGTATTGTTGAGCAAAAAAACCAAAAACAAAAACAAAGCACTCTTTGTGGACTGGCCTTTTTTCCTCTAATAATTAAAAAATAATACTAGTGGAGCGGCGCCTGTGGCTCAAAGGAGTAGGGCGCCAGCCCCGTATGCTGGTGGGGGGGGGTTCAACCCCAGCCCCGGTCAAAAACTTCAAAAAAAAAAAAAAAAAAAAAAAAAAAAAAAAATAGTTACACTTGTTAATTATAAAAGTTTAGAATATACAAATAAGCAAAACTAACACAATTAAATAAAACACCTGCCCAATCTCAGTTTCCAGCAGTAATCACTACTGACATTTTGTGTCATATCCTTCCAGAATTTATATCATATGTTCATATATATATATATGTATATGTGTGTGTGTGTGTATACCTGCATGTATTTCTAATGTGTGTATTTGTAACCACACAGATATATGTATAGCACTTTCTCCTAACGTGTGTATTTGTAACCACACACATATAGGTGTAGTACTTTCTCACCTATTTTCTTCACTTACCAGTGGAGACAGTCCAGTAGAATGTACAGTTCAATGAACATAGGGACCATGCTTTATTTGGCATGAGTCAAAGTTCCCTGTGCAAGAACAGTTCCTGGTACATGGTAAGAATTGAGTAAAAATTTGTGGACCAACTAAGTATGTCTTGACCATCATTCTAGGTCAACTATATAACTCCAAAAGATTATCTTATTGACTAGGTAGAACTTCATAGTGTGAATGTGCCACATTTAGTTGTTTCTAGTCTTTAACTATTAAAAACCACTGCTGAAACAAATGCTTCTTCTCCCTAAATGTTTGACAAATCAGAAATTATTCATTAAAATTAATATCCTAAAAGTAGAATTATTGGATCAAAGATTATCCATGTCTTTCTGACTTTTGGTAGCATCACCAAATATTCCCAGTGAAAGAATGCACTGCTCTGAGTTTACCTGCATACTTGAGAGCATAGGCCTTTTCTGTGTGTGTGTGTAATTGAAATTTTTATTACGATATTTATTTGTAGATTCACATGCTGTTGTGAGAAATAACACAGAGAGATCCTTTGTACACTTTGTCCAGTGTCCCCCAGTGTTAACATTTCATGAAACTATAGTATGATATCATAACCAGGATTGACATTAATATAATCTACAAATCTTTCCCAGTTTTACTTGTACTCACTTGCGTGTGCCTGTATTAAGTTCTAGAAAGTTGCCATCTGTGCAGGTTTGTGTATCTGTCGTCACAGTCAAGATACTGAATACTTCTAACACTGTAAGACCCCTACCCACTGCCCTTTTATAATCATACCATTTCCCTCCTGCTCTTTCTGCTCCCATCTTCCCATACATGATCCCTAGCAACCACTTACCCAACTTCCATTTCTAAAATCTTGTTATTTAAAAAACATTATATAAATGGAATCATGCAGTGTACAACTATTTGGGATTGGCTTTCTCTTTTTTTTAAAGCACAACATGATTCCTTGGGGATTCATCGAAGTTGTTGCTGGTATCAGTAGTTCATAACTTTTTATTGCTAGTCGTATTCCATGGTATGTATGTACCACAGAGACATTTAGGTTGATTCTAGTTTTGGACTCTTGGAAATAAAACTGCTGTGAGCATTTGTGTACAGGTTTTATGTTAATGTAAATTTTCATTTCTTTGGGATTACTAGGTTCAATGGTGGATATGTGTTTAGTTTTTTAAGCAGCTGTCCAATGTTTTCCAGAGTGACTACCATTTCACATTCTTCCCAGCAATGTATGAGTGATCCTGTATCTCTGCATTCTCACCAACATTTAGCATGGCCACTATTTTTTATTTAAGCCATTCTGATAGGTGGGTGATAATACATCATTGTGGGTTTAATTTGTATTTCCATAATAGCTAATACTGTTGAACATCTTTTTTTTTTTTTTTTTTTTTTTTCCGAGACAGAGTGTCAGTATGTCACCCTCAGTAGAGTGCTATGGTGTCACAGCTCATAGCAACCGCAAACTATTGGGCTTAAGCGATTCTCCTGCCTTAGCCTCCCAAGTAGCTGGGACTACAGGTGCCCACTACAATGCCCGGGTATTTTTTTGTTGCAGTTGTCATTGTTGTTTAGCTGGGCAGGGCTGGGTTGGAACCCACCAGCCTTGGTGCATGTGGCCAGTGCCGTAACCACTGTGCTATGGGTGCTGAGCCAGTTGAACATCTTTTCAGGTGTGTATTTGCCTTCTGTATTTTTTTTTTTTTTTTTTTTTTTTTTTTGAGACAGAGTCTTACACTTTTCTCCTGGGTAGAGTGTCATGGTGTCATAGTTCACAGCAACCTCAAAGTCCTGGGCTCCGGCAAGCCTCTTGCCTCAGCCTCCCAAGTAGCTGTGTCTATAGGCGCCCACCACAATGTCCAGCTAGTTTTTCTATCTTTAGTAGAGATGGGGTCTTGCTTTGCTTACGCTGGTCTTAAACTCCAGAGCTCAAGTGATCCACCCTCTTCAGCCTCCCAGAGTGCTAGGATTATAGGCGTGAGCCACGGCACCTACCTACCTTCTATGTCTTATTAGTGAAATATCTGTTCATATCTTTTGCCCCTTTCTAGTTAGATTTTTTTCTGTTGAGTTCTAAGAATTCTTTAATATTCTATATACTAGTCCTTTGTCAGTTATGTGGTTTACAGATACTTTCTTTTACTCTGTAATTTATCTTTTCATCTTCTTTACATAGGGTTTTATCGAGTAAATGTTTTTAATTTTGATCAGGTTCGGTTTATCAATTTTTCCTTTTATGGATCAGCCAAGGCTGGCTGGCATGGGCTTTTGAATCATTCTTTAGAGACTCTAATCGTCATAATTTTGCAGCTTGAGGTAGGTCTGTAGAAATTGGGTTGGAATATCCTTAGCTTCATTGTCAGCCAGACTTTTCCTGTCTCATATTATTAGTTGGTAGAAGAGCCTTCTTTTATTTAATGTTGTTGTAATCCTGCTCCAAAACGGGGCATCTGAGTTTTAGCATTCATCCCAGTGATAGCCACTTTTTGCCAGTTCTTCTACTATTTCTCTAATTGTGAGTGAGTAAAAGAGCTCTTTATCCTTACCCTGGAGGATGGTGATGAATGTGACAATGAGATTCTTGGGTAAAAGGTGAAGGGCTTTAACTGAGTCAGAAGAAGCATCTCTTGAGGGATTTTTATTTTGTATTTAATAGGTTCCCTTAGGCCAGGCATTCTCAAACTTTTTAAACGGGGGGCCAATTCACTGTCCCTCAGACTGTTGGAGGGCCAGACTATAGTTAAAAAAAAACAAAACTATGAACAAATTCCTATGCACACTGCACACACCTTATTTTGAAGTAAAAAACAAAACGGGAACAAATACAATTCACACCACTGCATGTGGCCTGAGGGCAGTAGTTTGAGGACCCCTGCCTTAGGCCATGGTAGTGGTAGAGTATAGGAAGGTGTTCAGTGTGACATCTTTAAGCAGATGGCCCGTTTTTTCATCTGGCTCTTTACTGTAGGAGCTGTGTAAGCACAGGTATGTTTTCTTAATCTCTCTGTTCATCAATTTCTTTGTTTGTAAAATGGTAGTAATAATAGTACCTACCTTTATGGTTATTCTAGGGATTAAATCATTGTATGTATGGTGCTTGGAGCAGGGCCTGGTAAGTGCTTGTGGCTGTTAATACTTTATTTTTATTATTACACCCCTTGCATCCTGTCACCTGAGTGCTTATTAAAACATATATTCCCAGACCTACCGAATCAGAGTCTGAAGGGACAGGGCCCCAGGAATGTGCTGGCAAGATTCTCATATAGTTCTTTGGCATGCTATAGTTTTTGAATTGGTACCTTTGGCTCCAGGTCACTTCTATTTCTCCATGGTAAGTGAGCTCTCTGGCCTTTCTTTAGGGGTATGGTTGGGTACTTTTGCCAAAGTAAATACCTCTTCTCTAAGAACATTCCTGGTATTGTCAGAGTCTAATTAAAATTTCTATACAAAATCAAGTTACAGTGGAATTGTCTGTCTGGCTGGTTCAGGGTCAGGCCCATTGGGATAAGGCAGGTCTGAAACCACATGGAGTGGTGGACTCTGTGACAAACTAGCATATGTGTATGTCATATTCAGAGGTCTCCAAATGAAAATAATAGTAATAAAAATAAGTCTGTAGGCTGGATTCAGTATTTTGGCTGCCAATTTGTAGTGGTCTTATGTAAGTATGAGGCAGTGTCTTTTGTAGGGGAATGAGGAGGAATCTATTTGCAAACCTCTTTGTCTATGTTCATGTAAGAGGGCTGCTCAAGGCCAGTCTTTTTTCTACCAGCATGTTTATTAGGGATCACTGTCCAGTGTAAATACTGCAAATTAAACTCTGGGCATTACCTTAGTGTAAATAGATAGCAGTGCTTGCCTTCTTTCTTACAAAGAATGGCACTATAGCACTTCTCTCACAAAGAATATGGCAGAAAGATGCAGAAGTTCTCTCCCTGAGAGACTTAACTGAATAACCTTGACTGAATATATACCCATTTAAGTTAGAGGCTAGCTTTTGAGAACACAGCTGGCTTCTTTTTATAATGCAGTAGAAGTTCTTTTAACCAATCTAAGTGGTCCCCTGGGTTACCAGTGCTTTTTCCTTTTCCTCTAAAGAACAGATCAACTTATGCCCAGTCTTTGCTTAGTCCTCTGTCTGATTGGCTATTTCCAATGTGTTCTTAAGTTCTGAATTTCTCCCTTTGCTGAGTTGTGTGCATTGTTACATTAATTATGTAATTTTATTACATAAAATATAAACTGATGAAATATGTGTGTGAAAGAAAGTTATCTCTATGAAGTTGGATTCTTTGAAAAGACTGAAGGCAAGTTGTTATAAGATATTGCAGTCCAAGTGGGTGTGGATGAGATAACTCTAAATAATTGGGAAAGATGTTAAAATATGGAAATATTCTATGGGGAGATTGATTCACACTGAGGTACCCCAAATGGGAAATTATAGGTTATACTTTATGTGTATGGTTAATGTAAGAAAGACAACATTGAACTTCAGCCAGTAGACCTGTACTTGAAGAAATAGCTTTGGCCTATGTGAAAATATTGCCAAATAAACTTGCTTTTTTATGTTTCTTGATGGAAAACTTAAAATATGTATGTATGTATGTGTTGTTTTTTTGACTGTGTGGCTTAAATAGCATTTTCCATTAATCCGCCAACCATTATCCCAATTGCCACAGAGCTATAAATTAACAAAATTGAGTAATTTACAAAGACTGGTCTGGAGCCAAGTTGGGGAGAAGGTCTTCTGAAGAGAAAACAATGCTATAACAGCAGAGTATCCACAATTATGTTTTTAAAAAAAGTTCTTAGCAAAATTCTAATTTTGACTCATTTTATATCATAATTCTATCCGGTTTTAGCTTTTCAAATACTTAAATGAGTAATTATACATTTGGCAAAATGGCAAAATCAACATTTTTATTTTCTCCTTTTTTGGAAAAATTTCTCATATAAATGATGCTTATTATTCAAAATAAGGTGATGCAAGATGACTCATTTTTCAAGTTCAAGGATGTTCAAAATACTCAATAGCAGTAAAATTTGGTATAATCAACTATTGTTACTTCAGACATGAACTGATAAAAAGTTCTATGTAAGATCTTAGTACTGAAAATAAGAACTTTTAAAGATAAAAAATATTAACAGTCTACTTACACGGGTATGGTCAATCTCTATTTTACTCCCACTGTATCCTCTGGGTGTGTTTTGCTTTCCTGAATCAGGCTGGCTCCCTTGATGCTCAGGTAATTTCCAAACTACTCTGGGTTCCAGGAGTAGGAGCTTCATTGTCTTCCTGGTCCAAGGTTTCCTCTAGACCAGTGGTTCTCAACCCTCCTAATGCTCAGCCCTTTAATACAGTTCCCGTGGGTTGCAACCCACAGGTTGAGAACCATTTCTCTAGATAGTGATATTGAAGATAGAATAGGCAAAACAATTTGGAAAAACAAACTACATATGATTTTCCTTATATTGACTTTGGCCCCAGTCCATGAGAGAGGCGTAGTTAAGTAATATCCTCCCTGAAAAAGAAAATTTGCTTTTTTGAATATGTGTGTATGCCCTAAAGGTAATCAGTGAGTTAGTTGCCCTTTGTGATTAGCAGACAATTAGATGAAAGTAATGTCACTTTTCTCTGATTGTTCAACTCTTCCCATTAAGGCCTCCCAAAGCAAACCCCCCTGGTTTTTAGACCCTTTCCTGCATTAGCAACAAAAGACTAGATAATCATTTATTACCTGCAAGTAGTAAGTGCTCCAGAGTATTTGTGGAATGAATGAATTAGTTTGCCAGTCTCAATAGACTTGTACTTGCTAATAACCCTGAGTGAAGAGAGGCATTATCAGTTAGGTTAATAAAGCATTACATTGAGAGTGGGGATGTTAATGCAGGCATAATGTAGTAAAATTGCCCAGCCTGAGCTGGTAATTTGAGTTTAGCCATTGCACATACATTTTTGTGGTTCTTTATGTTTCTTCCTCTTCGTCCACCAAGAGAGCGCATTCTTTTGAGACTCATGTCTGTGTCATCATCATCCAGTAATATTCATTAAGCTCCTACATGCTGAGTACTGCTGGGTTTTGTCCCTTTTTATGAGTGTGAACTTTTAAGTTGAAGGATGGATGTTTATACAACACTGCTTTGTCCTGGAAGGAGTAATCTGTGAGTAAACATGATTTTGGCACGCTATTTTTCTCAGTTCAGTGAGTTGATTAGATTAAACACACACACACACACACACACACACACACACACACACACACTCTCTCTCTCTCTCTCTCTCTCTCTCTCTCTCTCTCTCTCTCTCTCTTTTTTTTGGCAAGTTGTGGGTGCCTCTTTAAAGCAAGTGGCAAATCAGCTTGCCTTTGTGCTAGAAGATGTTGTCAGACCTGACTCTATCAGTATTAGCCATTAGTGGGTTCTTTATCTTGATTTTGTAAATGACCAGTAGATGTTTATGGTCTATGATTCTTTGCTAATCACTTTTGTCACTTACTGCAACAGGCCTTTTCAGTCACTGACCAGTGTTTGCTTGTACAGAGTACAGTGTTGTGTGGTGCTTTGTTTTGTGTTAATCTTGTAGTTTAAAAAAAGCCTTAAAAATAAGAAACTGCGCAAAAAAAATTAACAAAATTTACAAATCAAAATACAAGGAAACATTTCTATCCAGCCTTTGTTGGGTTGTGAGATATGACTTGTCCTTTCCCTCCACCTCACACACAATTTTTTTTTCCTCCCAGCACACAGTTTTTTAAGTTCTCTTAATTTTCCCTTCAAAGTGTTTTTGATTTTCTTGACTATATTCTCTTTGCCTCACCTGGCCCCCTCCCTCGTCACCACACCACCTACTTTGTGTCTCTCTCTCTCTCTCTCTCTCTCTCTCTCTCTCTCTCTCTATATATATATATATATATATATATATATATATTTATATATATATATATATTTATATATTTATATATATTTATATATGTATATTCTCTTTCTCTTTCTCAACAGCCTCTTTTGCCTCCTGCCAACTTATCCCATGTTTATCTGCCAGACTACCCAGATGCCTCTTTTTCCCTGTGATGATTTGCTCAGAATTCTTTAGGAAGGAAGCAGAACCCGAGTCCCTTGCCTGGAGTCATTGCGCAGTTTCCCTCGCTCTGTGTAGCGGCAGGTCCCATACTCTTCAAAAGTCAGTTGTTCTCCAAGGATAACAACTTGTTGACTGCTCTTTACAGGGTGGTGCCATGGTTAAGAGCCTGGGCACTGGTTTAGCCATTTGCCTTTGGAAGTTAACCACTCTGTGCCTTGGATTCCTTACCTATAAATTTGGCATAATGCTAGTTCTTATTTTGTAGAGTTGTGAGGTGTGTATCTGACACATAGTAAGCAAAAAGGTGACACCAAAGAAGAAAATAAAACATACTTGGAGATAACTACTACTCACAGGTTATCTGTCTTCCTAGTCTTATTTCTAAATGTTATACATTTATGCACAACAATATAGGGCATATACATACATTATACATAACTGTGGTCATGCCATGTATATGCTTTTCTTGCTTAATATTATAGTGTGAGCATTTGTCTGTGTCATTAAATATTATTCTAAATCATTATAATGAATGCAGGCAATTTAATTGCTAATTTAGTCTGTCAATAATGGACATATTTACTTCCAATTTTTAAATGACTAGACACATGTCTAAAATTAAATGGGTTAAAGGTTATGGCCTTAAAAAGACTTGTGGTATGTTTGGAAAATTGCCTTTCAAATGGTTGTATCAATTTTATTTCTTCTGTAGTGGAAAACTCTAGGGTGTTTCGTAACACCCACTGACTACTAAAATTTTGGTGAGTCTTTGATAATGTGATAGATGATCAGGGAGGGCAAAGGTCATTGCTCAAATTGCATTGAACCCAAGGTACTTAACAGTAATGAGCTCATGGTACTCCATGAGTGCTTATTTGGTTGATTTTCAATAGTGACATGATGGGCTTTGTAGAATTCTAAGATTTAGAAACTGGAGGTGATTGGAGAAATCAATTAATATAGCTCCATGTTTTGAAGATAAGGAAAGTGAGACAGAGGTGAAGAAACTTCTCCAACTTCATATAGCTTGTTAGGAGAAGAATATGTATTAGGTTCTCAGTATTAAAATTCATAGATTTTTCACTGTCTCACATTTTTTTCTCACTTCCTTAATCCATTCACGTTCCCCCATCTGATTTCACTTACAATGAGACATAATTGGCCACATTTGGAAGCACAGCTTATGACCATAGAACAAAATAATCAATGTTTTATCATTTTGAGTCTAAGGTGAAGAGATTCTGACTAAACCTCATCAGATAGTCCAGCTTTGTTATTACTTAATTCCTCTATCTCTCCCACCCCCTGAGAGCTTCTCACATGCCAGTGTTTAACTCAAATCAAATGTAAAGAGTGTGAAAATGGGGAGCTAAAATATGGCCTGTGCCTCACCCAGCCCTCAGACTATTTAGTGATTTGTCCTTAAAAATAGATTTCCTTAGGATTATGGGCTTAAGTAGTAGTTGCCTTGTTTGGCTCTGTGGCCTTTCTCCTCTCTAGCTGTGATGTTGAGAAAAGAAAAAACATGGAAGCTCAGTTTGACTTAATCTTGCCCCTGGAATGGATTCTCTGAGCCATCATTTTAATGCAGCCTTGCCCTACAGGTTTAGAAGTGTGGAAGTCCTCAGTGACTATTTTGTATTTTGTATTTCCTTAAAGAACACTTGGTTTCTCAGGAAAGGCTAGGTAGCATGGATTCATGTTTTGTGTATCAATAATGTGGAATAAAAATTAAATGTAGTGACTTTTTGCAGTTTATTCCTTTTGGGGGTATTGTGATGATTGAAGCCATGAAAAGGTTAGCACTTTCAATGCTGGATACACGTTAAATTCATATCTCACCTCATTAATTACCAATAAGATTAACTAAAATTATCAAGGCAAAATATTTATTTACTCTTCTCAGTTTACAGAATAATCTACTTTTATTACCCCTCCTTTCCTTAACAAAGAACAAAAGATATTACTAATTGATTACAAGAATTGTATTAATGGATTAAAATTTTCCTATTAAAAAAGAAGTCTGCTTTGAAATACATTTTGCCTGTTTGGGCAAGGTGGCTCACACCTGTAATCCTGAGCCCAGAAGTTTAAGAGCAGCCTGAGTCAAGAGCTAGACCTCATCTCTACTAAAAATAGAAAAAATAGCTAGGTGTTGTGGCGGGCACCTATAGTCCTAGCTACTCAGAAGGCGAAGGCAGGAGGATCGCTTGCTTCTTGTAAAGCAAAAAAATAAGTTCTCCTGGGAATGCTTTTCTGGTGGTGGAGATATCAAAGCTGAGACCTAAGGAGTGAGAAGAAATCTTAGTACCTGTACTGAAGACTATGCCTACCGTGATCAGATTCTAATATGGGAAGTGGTAAATAAGTACTTGGCTTGACTTTTAACAAAGTCACATATTGAAGAGGGTGAAGGAGATATTCATATTTAATAACAGCATCCTTATCTCAAAAGCAAAAACTATTTGTAGCTATTTTAGAGCCTAGATTAGAGACGTGGAAACTTTCCATATTAGAAGGATGCATTAATTTAGCCATAATCATATAAGGCTGCATTCAACAAACTTCAATTATATATACTTAAAAATGTACATTATTTTGTAAAAATACTGCAGCCTGGCATTATTTTTATAAAATAATGAAATTATTACTTAATAATTAAAAAAAAAAAGAAAACTATTTGTTAATTTTAAAGTTAACTCACCTTTTAATGACTTTGTTTTATCTGCTTTTTGTTGGAAAGCATTTGAATATTTGGTTACAGGATGGAGGTTGAAGATTCAGTTGATCCTCTAAATGGGTGTCAGTCATTTGTGACCTTAAGGGAGTCTTCATTTGCTTTAGGAAGGAGAGTGTAGGTTTGTAGCAATAAGTGACTGAAAAAGCAAGAAAGCATTTTTTGGCCATGTTGACAAACATGAGTATTTTACTACATTTTCCAATATTCCAACTGCATCTTTCTTAGCATCAAACAATGACTTTAAAATGTCATCTACTGAGGAGGCAGAGCAAGATGGCAGACCAGAAGGGTCGTTCAGCTGAGCTCTCCTAGAACCACTGGGGAAATAGAACGAAGCCAGCCATACCTGGTATGAGAACCTTATCCAGAGTCATAGATAAGGGAGCACAGTGAGGAGGTGATGAGTTGGATACAGCCTGTGATTTGGATTGGTAGAAATCTGATGAATTAGGGAAGTGACTGACTGGCTGGGATTGGCTGGCTACCCAAAGAGGCCTAGGATGGGAGGAAGCCTTTCTGGAGATTTCAGTTGTTGGGGGAAACTGCATTGAGTGCAATGCTTGGAAGAGTGGGTGAACTTGAACAGTACACAGCAACTAGCTCTGAATGCTAGTTAGAGTAGATGTGCCATAGGTTTGGTGGCTGGCAAGGGAGCCATACTGAGGTCTTGGTGGCCAGGGGATGCCATTGTAGGAAGGTCTTGAGAAGGTCTTAGCAGGGGCCAAAAGCATGGCCATCTTAATTCTGTCTTCTGGGATCAGAACTCCACTTTTGGGACAGGCTGAGGGGCTCCTGCACCCCCAGGCGTCATGGGGCACTGTGAGACCTGCCTCTGAAGGATTCTTGTGAGCTTTAAGATCCTGACCTGGCAGGATCTGAGTGTGGAGGAAACAATCAGGCAATCACTGAAGACAACTAAGTTTGGAAGAAGGACCATAGAGGTTGCTAGCTGTGCTCTCTGTCTCCTAAAAAAACACAGCACCAGCTGGTGTCCTGGCAACACATTGCAACATACTGTCATCAAGAGCAAGGGCTTCTGTCAAAAACAAATGAGGCAGTGAGGAGGAAACAGGAGGACAAGGAGGTGAATGGGAGAAAAGAACACATGAGGAGGAACCAACAGAAAAATTCAAGCAACATGAGAAAACAAAACAGAGGAACTCCTCCAAGGGACCATGAGGCAGTTACTGCAGAAGACTGTACCTATAAAGAATTAATGGACTTGACAGAAAGGGAATTTACAATATGGATGATAAAGACAATAAGCCGAATGGACGAGAAAATGGAAAGACAGAACCAAAAATCAAACAAAAGATATGTAGAATATAGAAAGGATATGGCCGAGTTTAAGGACATGAAGGAGACAATCAGGGAATGTACAGATGCAATAGGAAGTATCAAAAATAGGTTAAACCATGGAGAAGAAAGAACCTCAGAGCTAGAGGATAAAAAGTTTTTGAGGTTAAGTCATGTAGTTAAAGAGGCAGAAAAGAAAAGACAGAAAGTGGAACAGGCACTCAGAGAAGTATGAGACTCCATGAAGCATTCAAACGTATGAATAATAAGGATTCTTGAAGGGGAAGAAGACTGTCCCAAAGGAATAGAAGCCCTACTGGAGACTATCATAAAGGAAACTTCCTAAGTTGTACTAAAGACCCCAACACACTCCTTTCAGATGGAGAGAGAACTCTGGATCATCTCAACTCAAATAGAGCCTCTCCAAGACACATTGTAATGAACCTGTCCAAAGTCAGGATGAAAGAAAAAATTCTGCAAGCAGCCAGTAGTAAGCGCCAACTGACCTTCATTAGGATGGCAGCAGACTTTTCAACTGAAACCTTCTAAGCCAGAAGAGCATGCCCATCCACTTTCAATATTCTTAAACAAAACAATTTTCAGCCCAGAATTCTATAATCTGTTAAACTAAGTTTCAAAATTGATGGAGAAGTCAAGTCTTTTGCAGATATACAAGCACTAAGGAAATTTGCCAGAACAAGACCAGCTCTTACAGAAAATGCTTAGACCTCTTCTCAACACTGACCACCACAATGGACCACCAACAAAGTACACACTGAGAAACTAAAGGTCAAAACATAGCTTCCACAATGGCATAAAGGTAAAACTACACAATGGACTTTCACAGAATAAGATAAAAAGAACTCTAATACACTTATCAATTCTCTCAGTAAATGTCAATGGACTGAACTTATTACTGAAGAGGCACAGGCTGGCTGATTGGATAAAAAAGCCCATGCCATCCATATACTGTCTCCAGGAGACAGATCTAGCCTTGAAGGACAAGTCAAGACTCAGGGTTAAGGGAGGGGAAACAGTATTTCAAGGAAATGGACATAAGAAGAAAGGAGGGGTTGCAATCTTATTTTCAGATACAAGTGTATTTAAAGTAACTCAAGAAAGACAAAGATGGATGCTTTATACTGGTTTAAGGAGCAAGACGATAAGAAGATATTTCAATGTTAAATATTCATGCACACAAATTATATGCTCCCACATTTATGAAATAGAACTTGATTGGTCTGAGCAATGTGATACCCCGTAACACCATGATAGTTGGAGACTTTAACACCTCTCTGACAGAACTGGATAGATCCTCTAAACAGAAACTAAACAAAGATGCAAAGGACTTAAATGTGACCCAGAACAAATAGGATTAATACACATATACAGAGCACACCATCCCAAAGCTAAGAAATATACATTTTTCTCATTGGTCCATGGTACATACTCAAAATTGACCACATTTTAGGATACAAATCAAACCTCAGCAAAATTAAAAGAATAGAAATTACACCTTATATTTTCTCATACCACAAGGCAATAAAGGTGGAATTCAAATCCAACAAAAACATTCATTCCCACACAAAGACTTGGAAATTAAATAACCTTATGCTGAATGATAGTTGGGTTCAGGAAGAGATAAAAGAGGAAATTTTTAACTTTCTTAAATATAACAACAATGAAGGCACAAATTACCAAAACCTGTGGGATACAGCAAAAACAATCTTAAGAGGGAAATGTATTGCATTAGAAACCTACATTAAAAAAACAGAAAGAAAGTGCATCAGCAAACTCATGAACAATTTTATGGAATTGGAAAAAGAAGAACAATCTAATCCCAAACCCAGCAGAAGAAAAGAAATAACCAAAATTAAACCAGAGATTAATGAAATTAAAAACAAAAGAATCTTTCATAAAATTAATGAAACAGAAAGTTGTTTTTTTGAAAAAATAAATAAAATTGATATTTTGATATTTGATTCTTTGATATTTGATATTTGATTCTTTGGCCAGATTAACTAAAAACATAAAAGTAAAATCTCTAATAACCTCAATCAGAAACAATAAAGGGGAAATAACAACACATGCCGCAGATATACAAGAAATCATCTCTGAGTACTATAAGAAACTTTATGTCCAGAAATTGGACAATGTGGAAGAAATGGATCAATACCTGAAATCACACCCTCTCCATAGACTTAATCAAGAAGGGACAGATCTCTTGAACAGACTGATTTCAAGAACTGAGATTGAAGAAACAATAAAAAAAACTCCCAACTAATAACAGCCCTGATCCAGATGGCTTACATCAGAATTCTATCAAAACTTCAAAGAAGAACTTATACCCATACTGCAGAAAGTATTCCAAAAAATTGAGAAGGAAGAAATCTTCCCCAACACATTCTACAAAGCAAAAAGCACCCTGACACCAAAACTGGGAAAAGACTCAACTAAAAATGAGAATGTCAGACAAATTTCACTAATGCACAAAGATGCAAAAATTCTCAATAAAATCCTAGCCAATCGATTACAGCTACACATTAAAAAAAAAAAAAATCATTTGTCACAATTAAGTAGGTTTCATCCCAGGGATGGCAAGGCTGGTTTAACATAGATAAGTCCATAAACGTAATTCACCATATCAACAGTAGCAAAAGCAAAGAATATATGATCCTCTCAATCGATGCAGAAAAAGCATTTGATAAAATTCAGCATCATTTTCTAATTAGAACTCTGAAGAAAATAGGCAGAGGTGGCACGTTTCTTAAACTGAATGATGCCATCGTGACAAACCCATAGCTACTACTATACTGAATGGAGTAAAACTGAAAGCCTTTCCACTTAGAACTGGAACCAGACAAGGTTGTCCTCTATCACCACTACTATTCAACATAGTGTTGGAAGTTCTAGCCAATACAATCAGGCAAGAGAAGGAAATAAAGGGCATCCAAATGGGGGCAGAGGAGGTCAAACTCTCGCTCTTTGCCAAGGATATGGTCTTATACTTAGAGAACCTCAAAGACTCAACCCCAAGAACTCCTGTATGTGATTAAAAAATGCAGTACTGTCTCAGGATATAAAATCAGGGTCCACAAATTGTATATGCCAATAACAAGCAAGATGAGAAGCTAATCAAGGACACAAGTCCCTTCACAGAAGCTTCAAAGACAATGAAATACTTAGGAATATACCTAACAAAAGAGGTGAAGCACCTCTATAAAGAAAACGATGAAACCCTAAGAAAAGAAATAGCAGAAGATATTAACAAATTGAAGAACATACCATGCTCACGGCTGGGAAGAATCAACATTGTGGAAATATCTATACTTCCCAAGGCAATCTACAGTTTCAGTGCAATCCCCATAAAAATATCAACATCATACCTTTAAGATTTGGAAAAAATATTTCTTTGTTTTGTATGGAACCAGAAAAAGCACTGTATAGCCAATGCAATTCTTAGTAATAAAAACAAAGCTGGGGGCATTAGCCTACCAGGTTTTAGGCTGTACTACAAGGCCATAGTAATCAAAATAGCATGGTATTGGCACAAAAATAGAGACATGGTCATCTGGAACCTAATAGAAAACCATGAAATGAAAGAACATTTTATAGGCACCTAATCTTTGATAAACCAAACAAGAACATACACTGGGGGAAAGAATCCCTATTCAATAAATCGTTCTGGGAGAACTGAATAACCACAAATAAAAGACTGAAACTGGACCTGTACTGTTCTCCACTCACTAAAATTGATTCAAGATGGATAACAGATCTAAATCTAAGGCATGAAACAGTAAAAATCCTCAAAGAAACTGTGGGGAAAACCCTTGAAGTTATTGGACTGAGGAAAGAGTTTATGAAGAAGACTTCAGTGGCAATTGCAACAACAACAAAAACAAATGGGGCTTAATTATGTTGAAAAGATTCTGTACAGCTAAGATGACAACAACCAAAGCAAATAGACAGCCATCAGAATGGGAAAAGATGTTTGCACATTATGAATCGGACAAAAGATTGATAACTAGGATCTACAGAGAGCTCAAATTAATCAACATTTAAAAAGCCAACTATTCCTTACATCAATGGGCAAGAGAGATGAATAGAACCTTCTCTAAAGAAGTTAGACTAATGACTAACAAACATATGAAAAAATGCTCATATTCCTTAATTATTAGAAATATGCAGATCAGAACCACCCTAAGATATCATCTAATCCCAGTGAGAATGGCCCACATCACAAAATCTCAAAGCTGCAGATGGTGGCGTGGTTGTGGAGAGAAGGGAATACTCCTACTCTGCTGGTAGGACTGCAAACTGATACAACCCTTTTTAAAGGAAATGTGGAGAATCCTCAAAGAACTCAAACTAGACCTCCCATTTGACCCTGCAATTCCATTACTGGGCATCTTATCCAGAAGAAAAAAAACAATTTTGTCATAAGGACATTTGCACTAGATTGTTTATTGCAGCTCAATTCACAATTGCCAAAAACAGCCTACCGTATATACTTGAATATAAGCCGAGTTTTTCGGCACAAAATTTGTGTCGAGTTCGGGTTTTTCATCACAAATTTCGTGCCGAAAAAACTCGGCTTATATTCAAGTATATACGGTAAATGCCCACCTATCTAGGAATGGATTAACAACCTGTTAGATATACCATGGAATATTATTCAACCACTAAAAAAGATGGAGACTTTACATCTTTTGTATTAACCTGGATGGAGTTGAAACACATTTTTCTTAGTAAAGCATCACAAGAATGGAGGAACACAAAGCCAATGTACTGAATTCTGATATGAGGACAATTAATGACCTAGTACATGGTGGGGAGGTAGGGAAAGGGGGGACCAGAGAGAGGAAAGGAAGGAGGGATAGGGAGTGTCATGGTGTGTGACCCACCTCTTGTAGGCAGGACACAATTATAAGAGGGACTTTACCTATAAAATGCAATCAGGGTAAACTGGTTCTCTGTACCCTCAATGAATCCTCAACAACAACAAAAAAAGTCAGGTGGTGCCCATAGATTAATGAGTAGGGCGCCGGCCACATACACCGAGACTGGCAGGTTTGAACATGGCCTGGGCCAGCTAAACATCAATGGAAACTGCAACAAAAAAATAGCCAGGCGTTGTGGTGGCTGCCTGTAGTCTCAGCTACTTGGGAGGCTGAGGCAAGAGAATCACTTAAGCCCAAGAGTTTGAGGTTACTGTGAGCTGTGATGGCATGGTAGTCTACCCAGGGCGACAGCTTGGGACTCTGCCTCAAAAAACAAACAAACAAACAAAAAAAAAGTCATCTACTGAGAGCTCAATTAGTTCCATCTATAGTTCCTTAGGGGCCTTGCTGATACCAACTAGGTGAAGCTGAAATGCAAATTTTAGTGTGACGTTGTGGTTCTCAAAGTCAATGAACCTTTCATTGTATTCTCTGATTAATAAGTCTTATAACAGCTGCATAGTCTTCAAATGATTTGCATATATCATTGCTAACTGGGGAAAGTGCTTATGCGAAATTTCTTTTTGAAGAAGTGTTTTGAAAAAGGATAGCTTTTTTTTAAATACTTGGATTTTTCCCCTCACATATCCTAGAAAGACTTAGTTTTACCTTACAAGGAAATATTCAAGTCATTTTGATTTGACATGATATCACACAGAAATGTTATATTCCTGTAGAAATCTTCTTCGAATAATTTACATTGCTGACTCTGTTCTTCATAATATTTACCTATCTGTTCTCTCAGGGATAAAATTTTGGCTAACACCTGTCCCTGTAATTGCCAATGCATTTCATAAAAATAGAACAAATTCATACCAAATATCTCATTGTTCAAGTTTACTATGTTATAAAATGATGATGCCATATTGCACTTGCAGAAATATAGTTAATAATACTTATAACTTCTTGCAAAGTACTGCTTAAACTAGTAGCTTTAGCACAGAGATTTTGCAGATGTAAGATACAATGAAAAGAAAGGAGAGAATCTGGATCTGGTAATACTTTTTTTAAAATCTGTGCAGTGAACCCTTCTTTCATGTTTTCCTGTCATGGTAGGTGCACCATATGCACATACACTCAATAAATTTACCAAATTCAGTTCAACTTCACAAAGTTTATCTTAAAAGTTGTTGAAGGTATCTATTCCCCATGTTCTGTTTGAAAGAGTACTCAAAGCAATCAATTCTTTGTAGGAAAGAACATCTTTTGTTATGATCTGAATGGAGGATAAAATCTGCACTGAATCAGTAGAGTATGAGTTGATTCATCTAAAGCAATTGAATAATATATTTTCCTTTTGAAGTTGCATGAAGTTGTTTTGTTAAGTTGAAGGCTAATTCATGCTGCTGACGGTGATGGCTCTCCTTGAAAGAGGTAGTTGTTTGTGCTTTGAAATGTTATCAAAATCTAAGCATCCTGTAACTTTGACAATGCATTCTTTCACAATTTCTGTATCACTGAATGACTCCCCTTCCCCCCCTAAGTGATTAGGCTGTTTTATAAGTTGCTTCAGTGGCATTATTTCCAGGTCTTACTGCTGCTTGAAAGAATTGTCTTTGCTTTTGCTTTTCATCTTTTAATTTCTGCAGTACAATCTTTTGTTCCTCTCCCTCTAGTTTAAAATATTTGTGGTCTTATGAGTCTGATGAGCACCGAATTTCTTTAATATTGATATTGCGGTATCACAAAGCAATCAAATCATCTTATCTTTAGCAGAAACAAGATAATATTGCAATTCCCAATCCTTGTTAATAAAAATCTATTTTCTTCTTTCAGTGTTCTCTTAGCTTTCTTTGACATGATGGGCTGTTAAGCAGACAGAATTAGAATATACTATGGAGGCCATGTGGGGTGGCTCCTGCCTGTAATCCTAGCAGTGTGGGAGGCTGAGATAGGAGTATCACTTGAATTTAGGAGTTCAAGAATATTATGAGTAAGAGTGAGATGCCCTCTCAACTAAAAGTAGAAAAAATTTAATGAGCATGGTAGTAAACACCTGATGTCCCAGATACTCAGGAGGCCGAGGCAGGAGGATCACTTGAGCTCAGGAGTTTGAGGTTGCAGTGAGCTATGATGACATCACTGCACTGTAGCCGAGGTGATAGAGCCAGACTCTGTCTCCAAAACAACAAGAACAACAACAACAAAAAACAAAAACCTGTCAATCTGTGAAACTATTCACAAATTTCACTTCAAAATAAAACACAGTACACCCTTGTCAAAAGCTGATAACAGACTAGCATGCTCGACCCTAGCATGCCAACCAGCCTCATGCAGTAGTGGTGCCAGCCAGTCAGGGGAAGTTAGCACTAAGTCAGGAGCAGCCATCAGGTTAGCCCTTATGGCTTACTAATATTCTAATTGTGCCAGTCAATACAGAAGGATCATTTCATTTAATATGCTATACTTTTGTAATTTAAATAAGCTCAGTTAAAAAGAAAAATATAAAAGATGAATAAAATGTATAATAAAAAAAGGATTTTTTCTATAAAATTCAGATTCAGTCAATAAGTTGCACTTTAGGAGCTTGAATGCCACATGTGGCTTAAGGCTGCAGGTTACCCAACCCCTGGCCTAGATGTTGTTTCTCCAGGTAGCCAGGCCTTAAAAGCTCAGGGGAAATTCAAGGTCTTGGATTCCAGGCACACAGACAGCCTCCTTGTTCCCATTTCATTAGTCCCAGCCCCTCCCTGCATTGCTACTTGTTCCTTATTTGAAAACTGGATGTCATTTTTTCCTCTTGGCAATTCTGATTGGAGTGACTTATTTCTACTCAGAAGCCAGGAGAGAATACCGTGACATGCTTTTGTGTGGTGGCAGCCTTGATTGACTACCTTGTTCCCTGAGGAGTTGTCATCCAGGACTATAGGCCATCAGTTGCATCCTGTATGTGTGCAAAGTGGCAGAAGGCCCACAGATAATAGTGCTGCTGATGTGTTGGAAGGAAGGCCTCTCTGACACAATCAAGACATAAGTCTCTACTTTAGTGTGTAAGTGGTAGTTCTAGGAGAAAAGCTGCCCTTCAGAATAGGCCACACACTCAGAAAGCCAAGGTTTCAGCTACAAGATCATTTAGCCCAATGTTCTTTGGACTTTCTTACTTTTTTTTTTTCCCCTGACAAAATCTTCTGTGAAAATCCAGAATATAAATCTGGTAAAAGCAATTAATTGACACATTAGAGATTTTTTAATAGTCATTAGCTTTTAAATAGTTGAAGCATTTCTTCTTTCCAAAGCTCTTGGATTCTGACAGGCACAGATGGAAAAATAGCTAATAGTAATAATAGCTCACTTTTATTAGTGCCTGCAATGAGAAGGACACCTTGCTGAGCACTTACCGTAGTGTCACATTTAATCTGCCCCGGAGGCCCCTGGGGTAGGCACCATTATGATCACCTCAATTTTACAGATGAACTATTAAAAAACTGGAAGCAGTTTAATGTCCTGGCCAAGGTCAAATGGCACTTGAATCTGGGTCTCCCTGCCTGGTTAACCAGCCAATGCCCTTAATTATTATACAAATCTAATGAATTCTCATTATTAGATGTCACAGATTTGTGCCAGCACCCAGATTAGGATGCAGGAATTCTTACCTGGTCCAACGTTCTTTGTGTTGCACCATAAGGACAAGAGCTTTGTAAATACCAAAGCCATCTTTAATAGGTAAGCTGATTCTGTACAAAAACTGTTCCCTTAAAGCAGTTGTTCTCAACCTTCCTAATGCTGTGACCCTTTAATACAGTTCCTCATGTTGTGGTGACCTCCAACCATAAAATCATTTTCGTTGCTACTTCATAACTGTAATTTTGCTACTGTTATGAATTGTAATGTAAATATCTGATATGCAGGATGTATTTAGGTGACCCCAGTGAAAGGGTTGTTCGACCCCCAAAGGGGTTGTGACCCATAGGTTGAGAGCTGCTGCCTTAAAGCAAAATGTAGAATAGGATACATGTGCTTCTTTTTATGTAGCCTAACAAAGACAAGCTTATGGTCTCTTTGAAAGAGAGATGAGTTGCATGTTACTGTAGGGGGGAAAGATCTCTCCTTGCATCTCTCTTCCCCTCACTCTCTACTCCTTGTAATCAGAAGACTTGGAAACATCTTTGAAAAGCATTTATTTTTGAAAGAAAAAAGTGAGTGGCTAAATTAATTTTTCTTGTTCTCCAGATTGTTGGCATTTATTTTTTACATTAGCCAAATCACCAGCTGCCTAACATGAGTGATAAATGTAAGGCCATAGCCGCTTCTTAATTTAATTCTTAAGATTGGTTTGGGATCATTTAGATCTATTATTAAAGGCCAATATTGGAAAATATTGATTGAGCTTATTGAAGCAGCCTTGGTATATTTTTGTTAACTTGCCTAGCAAAGGTGATGTTCTTTCCCTGTTTGAAGGCTTGTTCCATTTAAAATAATTCTTATTTTTTAAAAAAAATTATTTTGTCTCTCTTAAATTGTCTTTAATAACCTTCAGTATGTAATTTCTTAAACAGCAGATAGTGTTGGTACTTGTGTATTATACTGGGATGCAGACTCTGCGGTGGATATTTACATGCAGGGTGCTGGTGGGCTGCCAGCAAGTCTCATCCAAGGCCTGTGCTGACTCTGGAGCTGAGATTGGCCCTTCAGAATTGTCCCAAGTTGGAGCATGGATGTGAGCTGCCTTGAGGGGAGGGCATAATCTTAGGCAAAGCAGCCCTCTTCAGTTCAGCAGAGGCCAATTTCTGGAGAGGGCTGACAGCCAGCAGTACTTTTATAGAAGTGGGGAGAGTAAATCGTTCAGTCCTGGAGGGTTTGGGGAACATCACAAAATCCATTACAGTGCTCTTAACTCTTAAAATTCCATAAAAGGGTAAAGGAAGGTGGAGAAAAGGGCATCATCAGATAATCTGCGTGATGAATACAGTGTTAAGGTAGGTAGTTGTACAAAATGTAATCCATTAAAGGATCCATTTTTTCCCCTGTGTGTTTGTTTTAAGAAAGTTTGGTGCATAACTCTGTAAAAATGGAACCACCTTTGTTATACATTTTATTTGATTCATGTTGTGATTTGTTCTAGTATTAAATTCCAAACCTGGCTAAGTCACAGATCCTCAAATTGCACATATAGGAATGTGCTTTGTATTATAATGATCTGAGGAAAAATCTGAGACCATGCTGCGTAGAGCAGATGTGCATGGTCTCCAGAAATTTTATAAAACCAGGAGCCAAATTGCAGAATCTGATCCACAGGGAAGATTTAATGTCAGGGTTGATATGATTAATGATCTGAATTTTAATTTGTAATATTGCGTGGTTTTACTATGTATATTTCCATAAACAATTGCAGAAAAACACATATAGTTACATCTTTAATTTGCTAATTTCAGTTATAGAAAAGAAACTACAGAATGTATACAACTGAATTAATCAGCTATTCCTTGCATTTTTGACCACGATAGATGCCATATGACAAGGAAATCACAAAAATTTTTTGAGTTAGCATTTAAAAAAATGCAATGTCTCAATAAATGTTAGTATTCTTCTCAGAATAATGAATTAAGATATATTAAATGGTTAATGTTTAAGGATAACCAATTTTGTTCATTTTTCTTACATGTATTAGTTTTACTAATCAATTGGACTTCATTTAATTAAGCAGGGAGATGGAACATCTATAATGGCTGAAACTCCAGATTTTATAGATTAAGTGATACTTGGGTGGTAACAATGACTAATAGACCAGTGGTTATGGTTAGAGCCAGGAAAAGAAGCCAACAAACAAACAATAATGGAGATATTGATTATAGGCTGTAACGTAGGGAATCACATCATGTTTTTTTATCAACTCTTCTCATTTGCTTAGGTGAGTTTCATCCATGGTCACTCTCAGATACATTCCTGTTACAAATACAGCATTGATAAAGGAGCCTTCCTTGGTGACGCCATTCCTAACCCTGATCATTGGTGAATAATCAACTCTTTCTCCCTCCCATCCTACCTCCCAGCCCTCTGACTTTGCTTCTTGTTAGCAATGTGACTAGTCACTTTTCATCGGTAAATGGGGATGATAGTCCCAACCTCATTGGGTAGTCATGAGAATTGAATAGACAATTTAGTGTGTGTCTGGCACAGCAGAAGTGCCCAATAAATGCCAGCTCTTCTCACTGGTGGCTGTTATATCACCTGTTGAGGCAAACATCTCCTAGTAAGCTGCTTGTTCCCCAAGAACTGGGACTGGATTTTATTAACATGCCTCACACTGTACATTGTAGGCACTTTGATTAAATGCACGAATGACATAAAATGTGATCCCTACCTTTGAGGAGACCAGAGTTGGTTCAGAAATAACCATAATACAAAGCAGAAATTATATCGCCATAGGCAGATGCAGTGAAACCAAGGGGTTTAAAGACGAAATATATCAGTAGGCACGTTTAAGGCAGGCACTGAGTAGGCAGTTCACATAATAGTTTTGATATTGGCAGGTGAAGATTTTAGGATGCTGAAAAATTTGGCTAAATTATACTAGGCATGTTCCATTTCTACTCTGAATCCTACACCCTTCAACTCTTAATGACAACTTGTTCTTTGAACTGTACATGTGATGGGGACAGACAGAGTGCTCTTTTTTTTAGCCCAAGCGGGTGGAATTAGATCTGAGGGCATCTGTTAAAAGCATCTACTTTCTTCTTACACTTTTGTAATCATTTACAAAAAATTATTTCTTCTGTTGTTATGCTGAGTATATGATAATTTCATATGCCTTGTTGTAGGGAGTATGTGTAGATAATTTGAACATTTTTGCTTTTGTAAAACTTATATTATATAGTTATTCTATTTAATGACTTTGAAAAGATTCTTTCTCCAGAGAGAATCTGGAGAGAGCATGCCACAGTAGAATTATTTTTTAATCACATTTTTTGGGGGGTAGCATGTTCTGCTTTCTGGTTCTGTCCCCAATCACATAAGCTAGATTTACCAGAGAAATCACAGTGGGACATGTTTAGATAGTTACTTGTTTGATTCCCCTAGAGGCGCTGGCTCTTTGATCTTGTGCTAGTATAGCTGCTCTGATCTTTTATTCTGTAAGGTGTTTGTGTCTCTGTATGATGGATGTTTCCCTGACCCAAGTAAATGGAAGAAAATTTTCTCCAGCCTTTAAATGTATTGCTTTCTTGTTCTTTCAAAAAACACACTTTTCTTGGGTAAGAACATTTTAGAGGCATTTGGTATCAAATCAACAGAATTGTGGCCTTTTAATGGAATTTGAAGCACTGAGAAGTGATGCAAATAAATGGTAAGAATCCATTTTTGTTCCTTTCTCCTTGACTGTACCCTCCTCACCCAATAACGAAAACAACTCTCTTCCTTCTCTTAGTTTTTGAAACAAGAGGATCTGATTTCATTGAATTTTATACTTTTTAATTTTACTTTTTTGAAATAAAAAAAATTTTGAAAGGTTTTTATTGTCACTTTTCTTTTCTCCTTGATGGGGAGAAAAAACTCTCGACTAGGTACAGAGTAAATTAAATTATGAGGAAAATAGTCTATGAAGGTAAACAAGATAAAGATGAACTGAGGTTTTGAATCTAAGAATTTCCTCAGTAGGAAATACTTATATTATAGTCTAATAATAGACTATAGTTATAGTCTAATAATAGACTATAGTTATAGTCTATCTACGATAGACTATCATAGTTATAGTCTAATCTATGATTCAGAAATATATTAGTCATTTTGATAAACTGTTGATTTGACTAATTACCTCAGAGGCTGGCTGGCTGACTGAATTACTCAAGTTAACTAGTAATTTTGATCAAATCAATGAGTAATTATGGTTTTGTATAGGCAACAAATATAGAATACTGATTACGTTAGACTAAAGAAGATGTTATTGTGATTATACTCATGTAAACTGTTTAATTTAAACACCATAGCAGTCCTTTTATCTTTTTCTTACTCTAAGGCTTTAAATTCTTAGAACACATGGTAAAAGGTTGTGGCAACTTGTTGGAAAGAATCATTTTATTCTCCCAATAAACAATGTATAAACATGAGAAGGATACTCTAGTTCTAAGGTTAATACTCTCATATTTCAAATGTACTTTGTAATAAGCATCTTTTTTGGAAGCCCTCAGAGCTAAATATGGTCATATTTTTAGAGCTCAAAATTTTCCTTGTATTTTTTACAGAGAGAACCTAGAAGAGAGCAGTGTATATGGCAGAACTAGAAGTTATTGCTGCTAATTTGCTTATCAACTTATTAGATAAATGTTAATTTTCTCATGATCAAGTCTGCCTAGACCCCAGAAAGCATCTTTTGTTTGGTTTCTTTTCTATCATCATCTTTTCTTTCACTTTTGAAAAATCTTTCTACAGGGGGATGACGTTTATTATTGAATTTCTAATTGGCAGTGTTTGTATGCCGTGTTTATGGGTGTAAATTTAAAATGTTTTAGAAACACAGACATGTTTACTTAATGGAAAAATCTGTCTTTAATTTTACTTGAGTCATTCTTGGATGGTTTACCTGAATTAGATACCTTTTCTGTGAAAGCAGGAAATGGAATTTACTTGAAACTTGGTGCAGATTTTGGTGTACTATTAATAATGTTTGTGAAGCTCCTCAAGGGAAGTTCTGTGTAGTCACTGCATCCCTTGTATATGTTTTTGCACTCCCTCCCCTCCCCCAATCAGATCTACACGGTTCAGATGATTTGAGTTTTTTCTTAAGGAACTGTAGGTGTACATCTGCTGTTTGCTTGCTTGGGCCCAGTTCCCAGTGCCTCTCATTGCGTGGGTGCCATCTCACTGTGTTGAAAGGAACTCTTGCATTTAAAGACACACATTATTTTTTGTACAGTGTGACCCCAAAAGCCGACTGCTTTATTGGATACTCAGCTGTTACTTCTAACTTGATGAGAACAAGTATGTTGGTTTCCAACAAGGGCGTTGCTAAAGTATGTTCAGTTGTATTCTGAGTATTTTCATGTTTTGCCTAATGCACCAACATTAGAACATGATCCCCAGATAAAGGGCAAGTCCCTTCCAATGGTATTGGGTCAAATCACCAGTTTTTGTAATTCCCTAAGGCATAGAATGGAATTATTGTGGAAATATGTATTAATATTGTATAAAATTATTTTTGCAATAAGAGGAACTGGAACTAGTCAGGTTCCTCTTCTGCTTCCATACCCTCTTCACAACTCATTTGATTTTAGAAGTTAATTAACTTTATAAAGTACAGAATGCTTTTAAGAGAGATGTAGGAAACCTTGCCCATTCTTTTCTACCTAAAGCACCAAGTCTAGGGAGAAATAGTGCCAAATTTAAAATGTGCCTGAAGAGAAACTTAATTTACAATAGTCTTCGATTTTTTTTCTCCTTGCCTTTTCTCTCCCCCACCCCCTTTGTACAAAAGAATTGATGCACACATGTTAATTTAGTAGAGAAGAGTTTTAATTAAAGACGTATAGATAGCCTGAAACCATTCAAGTCTTTGCCAGTCACTCTAGAGGCAAGTGCAGATGAATTGAAGCGGAATATGGGAGAATTGTGATCTACCCACTTGCTTCTGGAGGCTTGTGGATAAATGAATGCCTTCTTCCCCGTGAGGACAGCCTCTCTGCTTAGTGGGTTGAGGATGGCAATATGCCACCTTGGCTGCAACAAAGGAATTGCTTAGTAAAAGTTGTTTTCACTTTTACTTTTTATTTCTTGGAAGTGAAGTGTGCTATGCCTAAATTCTGGATCCCCAAGCAGACATTAGAGCATTCATTACCCTTTTTAAATTGCAAATTACACAGGGCTTTTTCTCATATAGGGTCCTTGAAAAGGCAGTGACTAATAATTAGTGTTTACATCTATGTGCAAAGTTACAGGGCATGTCTATGTGCATGTGCTACAGTGTTATGTCTCAGTGTACAAGGAAGAGAGAAAACGTACCCCTTGTTGAGTGAGGTACAGCACTGCTCCATTCAGGAGTTACCAGTTGGTAGCCTAATTCTGTTTCAAAATTCCACAAAATGATACTTGTAGCAAAATGAAGGCTTAAAAGCCGTCAGACCTGATGTTAATGAGTGCAGTATTTTTACACAGAAAATGTAAGAAACCTATTCACAAGTATATAATGATCTTTGGTTTTCAGAGTAAATCTTAGTCTGAAAGAATGCCTTTTGCACAAGTGGGGGGAAAAAACCATAACACCTGTGAGAAAAGCCAGATTGAAAGAGTTGTGGTGAATAGTGGTGAAACTATTGAAGAATAACTACTGTAAATTGCAATGTAGGAAACTTTTTTTTTTTTTAATTGTTGGGGATTCATTGAAGGTACAAGAAACCAGTTTATGCTGATTGCAGTTGTTAGATAAAGTCCCTCTTATAATTGTGTCTTGCCCCCAAAAGGTGTGTCACACATGGAGACCCCACCCCCCTCCTTCCCTCTCTCTGTTCTTCCTTTCCTTCACCACTTCCCTCCTTCTCTCTCTTTCTGCTCTCCCTTCCCCCACTCTCCTCCCCCCACCGTGTACTAGGTCATTAATTGTCCTCATATCAAAATTGAATACATAGGATCCATGCTTCTCCATTCTTGTGATGCTTTGCTAAGAATAATGTGCTCCACTTCCATCCAGGTTAATGCAAAGGATGTAAAGTCTCCATCTTTTTTAAAGGATGAATAGTATTCCATGGCATTCATATACCACAGCTTGTTAATCCATTCCTGGGTTGGTGGGCATTTAGGCTGTTTCCACATTTTGGTGATTGTAAATTGAGCTGCGATAAACAGTCTAGTGCAGGAAAAAGGAATTTTTTCCTTCCGGGTAGATGCCTGGTAATGGGATTTCAGGATCAAATGGGAGGTCTAGCTTGAGTTCTTTGAGAGTTCTCCATACTTCCTTTCAAAAGGGTTGTATTAGTTTATAGTCTCACCAGCAGTGTATTAGTGCTCCCTTCTCTCCACATCCACACCAGCATCTGCAATTTTGAGATTTTGTGATGTGGGCCGTTCTTGCTGGGGTTAGATGATATCTCAGGGTTTGATTTGCTTTTCTCTAATAATTAGGAACAATGAGCATTTTTTCATGTTTGCTAGCCATTCATCTGTCTTCTTTGGAGAATGTTCTTTTCATCTCTCTTGCTCATTGATAGATGGGAATGCAGGAAGCTTTTTTGCATGAGAAATCTTTGTAAGTGAGCTGCATTTACTTTGGCAGATTTTTTTTTTTTTTTTTTCTTAAAAAGTGGTCCTTGAAAAAATTAAGAACTGTTGAGATCCCTTGAAAGGGTCTTAGGGAACCTCAGGGTTCCTCAGACTACATTTGGAGAACCACTCGATTGACAAAAATTTTGGCAAAACATTAACTTTAAAAATTCCTGGAGCTCTGAACCCCTGAGGCTGAAGTAAATTGCATAAATTTAATTCAGTAAGTATTGCACAATAATATTAAAATAACTATTAAAAAGATACTAATTAAAAAATAGACTACCACTCTTCTGAATTCTTTACACTTTACTGACATGTCATTTTTAACTATATTTCTTCCATTGGAAGTTACAGATGTAGTTGGTTTTCCTTTGTGTATTTTCTATTAAATATCTTTCAGACATTTTGTGATCATTGTAATTGAGTCAAATAGCCTCTTGTGTGCTGTTCTTTCATCTCTGCCCATCCCCAGCAGGCTGCCATCGCTGTGCAGCTACTTTCCTTTTATACCTAGATAAAGAAAAGTCTTCAAATGTGTTGTAATTGCTGTACTTCAGCTGGATTTAGGAGGTACTTTTCCTTTTGTTTAGGATATTCTTTTGCTTTTATTTTGTTAAATTAAAACATGTTTTTGCTAAATAGGACATACTCATGGCATACAATTCAAAGAGTGAAAAAGGGTAAACAGAGAAAAGTAAATCTTTCTCCTTCCACTGTCTCCCAGCCACTCAGTGCCCCTGTGCTGAGGCAACCACCTTAGATTGAGTAATACATTGCTTTTTTTTCCTTGCACAAATGGTGGCATACTCTACTTGCTGTTCTGTATGTATTCCGGCAGCCTTCCCATATTGGTACATTAAGAACTGCCTCCCCCCCACCCCTATTCCTTGACATAATATTCCATTATACACAAGTGCCATAATTTAAATAACTAGATCTTTATTTTGGATATATAGGATCTTGCCAATAGTTTACCATTTAAACAATGCTACAAAGTATGTCACTGTAGTTAGGTAGTAGTGGCTAAGAGAATGTGTCTGGGGTCTGACTAGTTAGTCTGTGTCAGACCCCATGAGATCCATGTGATCTTGATTAGGCGAGTTCCTTTACCTCTCTGTTTAGAACAGAACTTTCTGTTATTGCAGAAGACACAAAATTCCACAACTGCCTCTTCAGTAATACCTGTAGAATTTGAGCTGGCTATTAACCTCTGTTTTGGGACCCTAAATGGTTTGACAACAGAAAACAAGCCAAACTTCATAAAATAAATTAAAGAGGTTTATTCTCAGCCAAATTTGAGGACTATGGCTCAAACTTGGCTGAGACCACTCCCAAGAAGCCTTGAGCAAGTGGTCTCGCTGTGGTCTGGTTACAGGTTGGTTTTATATGCCTTAGGCAGACAGGAATAACACATAAAAGTCATGTATCAATACTTGGAAGGGTACATTAGTTTAGGACATATCAAAGTGGTGGGTTAGGGATATCTTAGTGTTACAGATTGGTTTAAAGACACTTTTATTTGTAAAATTGGTTAAAGAAAAGAAGCTTTGTCTGAAAGCTTGGACTAAGTCTGTTAGTCACAGCCCAGCCACCTCCATAAGTCCAGAGTGAAATGATTTGTTATTTAAATTGAGGATCTGCGAGTGTGGTTTAAACCTTGTCTTACATAGCCTTAGGCCTGTTAATGAGGATATCTTTAAGGAGGGAGGCGGGTATTATGAGGCCCATGTGACCTCCCTGCTCCTGGCTAGCAACTCAGTTTTAGGGGAACCCTTGGCCAAGAGGTGGTTCATTCAGTTAACTGGTAATGTTACTGAAAGTTCAGTACTTGTCCCTGAGGCTGAGTGAAGAAAAGGACAAGTGTTTTGAGGAAAAGAAAAGGGGAGTTTATTGATAATTTTTCAGCGAAGGAGATAGATGGCAGAGACTCATTTTAAAGAACCATTGTCACCCTTTCAGGCAGAAATACAGAACTTTTAAGAGGGGTTTTCAGCTTCCAGCTATCACTGTTTAACTAGAGCATCTCCTGTGGAGACGATATTGTGCCCTTAGTTAAGCCATCTCCAGTGGTTTAAGGTACAAAGAGCAAAGAATATTTTTCTGCCCCTTTCTTTACTGGTCTCAGTGAGAAACACAGGTTTTAATTCCTCAAAAGGGCAAGGGGTTTTAGAGAGATAGATTGTAAAACATTTTGCCCTTTTCCAGGCCCTTTTCTCTGTTACATATTCCCCACTATCAATTTCCCCCTTCCCTATCTATGGGAGGAGGGGCAACATAATCATCTGGCTACTTCCTGAGGAATTGGGGAGATTTTTTAGATGGAAGTGTTGCAGGAAGACAGAGCCCAATGGAGAGAGTGTACTAAATACTGTGTTTAAAAGAGGAAGGTGGCACACGTAGCTCAGTGGATAGGGTGCTGGCCACATACACTGAGGCTGGCCCAGGTCTGCTGAACAACAATGACAACTGCAGCAACAACAACAAAATAGCTGGGCATTGTGGCTTGTGGCAGGCACCTGTAGTCCCAGCTACTTGCGAGGCTAAGGCAAGAGAATCGCATAAGCTCAAGAGTTTGAGGTTGCTGTGAGCTGTGGCACCACTGAATCAAAAAAAAGAGGATGGGATTTATTTCGGCCCGTGGAGCTATGACACTGAAGAGTTCAAAATGGCTTTGCTCCCTGACTGGCTTAGTCTTCTCCTTTTTATCCTCAGTCAAAAAGTTCCCATCCGTAGGTACCTTTACCTCTTTTATTTTTATTTTTATTTTTTTTTTGTTGTTGTTGTTGCAGTTTTTGGCCTGGGATGGGTTTGAACCTGCCACCTCTGGCATATGGGGCTGGTGCCCTACTCCTTTGAGCCACAGGTGCCACCCTCACAGGTACCTTTCTCATTGGTCAGTTTGAATCAAGTGGATAAGTGGGCTCCAGCTTTTATAGAACTGAGGGCTTTTACAGAAGCAGAAGGAAGCATTAGTCCCCAGATCCCAGGAAGTTAAGTTTCTAAGTTTCTACAAATTCCTAAGAGCTGAGTCACCACAGCAGGACTTTGCAGATATATTCTTGGGGTCTCTTTGAGAAGATTGCCCTTCTCTTAGACCTTACTTTTTCCAGATATCCTCTCTCATAAGGTTTGTACAAAGCTTTTGGCAATAGATTTACAAAAATAAAGTGACAGATTACCAAGTGAAAAAGGGCATATGCAACAAAGACAACCATGAGGATTGACAAGATGAACTAGAGGATACCTGATAAAAGAGATTTTATCCTGACACCAGTAGGACTGTGGGTCCTTACTGTCACTGTGTAAGGTCTGATACAGAGCTGGGTAAGAATGGAGCTATTAATACAGGAGTATTTGCACCTGATGAGGTTTAGGATGACACACCCACTTTACCTTGCAAAAGTCTGGTTCATCCTCTGGGGTCTGGGGTCTTCTTACGCTGGTGTGAGGGACCCAAGGTTTTGTTCCTGACAATTTCAATGAAATGTGAGTTGTTAGATGTGCTTCATAGGGTCTCTTCCACTCTTCTGCCAGTTGTTCGGGTCCTTATTCTTTCCAAATGTTAGGTAACCCCTGGTCTCCTGGTTTGAAATGGTGGTGAGGTGCTTCCAACTATGGTGGGATTGGGGGGGGAGGGCTGTTTCTCTGGATAACTGAAGAAATCTGGCTAAAGCATTCAGCTCAGCTTTCTGGGTTGAAGTTCCAGGCATCAGTGCCACTGCTTTCACTACCTGTTGTTCTGTGGCCACCGTATATCCAGCCCTTTTTTGTCCATAAGGCTGCTCCCGTTGGTGGAAAGATCCCAGTCTGGCTCTGGCATGGATGATCTGACAGATCCATCCTGTTAGAATAGATAGCCTCCAGAACCTCTGAACAGTCAGCTGGTGATGGTGCGGCAGGACTGAGAGGAGATAGCCTTTAATAACAAATCACAAGTAGCTGCTACCGCTTGGAGGCAAGGAGGCCATCCTCTCGCAGTGTTGTCCGGTTGCTTTGACAAGTATGTCGCTGACCATGGGATGTCTCCCAGCATCTGTGCTAAGACCCCAACTCTTCTCTCATGAATATATAATTTAAATTCTTTTCAGCAAGTCAGGCAACCCCAAAGTGGGGGCAGTCATAAGACTTTGCTTTAGTTTTTCAAAGGCATTTTGACAGTCTGTGTTCCAGATTAGAGTCTCCGATCTGTTTCTTTAAGGGAACCCCTTACACACAGGCTTTGTACTAGTCCAGAGTTTGGAATCCAGGTACAGCAGAACCCTGCATTCTGTACAGTTGGAATCCCAACTAAGTAACTTGCTGTTTGCCAATAGTAGGTTCCATAAGTCCCTTGCTAAGGTCTCACGGAATAGGGTAAGAGAGGCTTTTGTTTTAAATCCCCAGGGCCACACAGTCCAGCAGCCCTGTGAGGTCATCCTAGTTTCAGGATCCTACCATTAAAATGAGACTGAGTACCATTCATGGTCACTTATACAATATTAATAGCACATAGATCCTGTGTAAATTTATACTCACTAGATAGAGAATTTAAATATTTTTCTGCAGGCCCTGGGGTCCTGTTGGTCCAAATGGCCTCACCCACTTTTTGGTAGACCTCAGGAGGAACAGCACTTGCTTCTTCCTGCAAATGCTCTAGTGGTTCCCTTGTAGGTGAGTTTCTGCCACTACAGGATCAGCTCCCAGTACTCCCGCTGCTCACCCAGGTCCAGCATGGCCGCTGAGGATGTAGGAGTTGTTGGAGTTGGCAGGGGAGACAGTGGTGGAAGTGCCAGCCCTGATGTGCTCTCTGGGTCCATCTTCTGGGCTCAAGGTGTCGAGTTCTTCATTTGCTGCTTTGCCTGTGGCTGGCGCACCACTGACTGGTCTCTGCCCGTAGCCTGGCTTGTGCTATGTGCAGCCGGTGCAAGGGGGGCTGGCTTTGGGGGCCCTGGATTGCTTTTGCTCACATGGCATGGCAGTGGCAGCACTCACGTGTCAATTAAAAAGTCCCGTGATCGAGTCCTACTATGAATCGTACCCAGGGCTCCTGTGAGGATATTTGGATTGAAGCCACTAAAGTAGCCTGGAGCCCTAGGCTCCATCCTTTGTCTTCTGTGTCCTGGATTCTCTGTTCTTCTCTAGTTTGCATACTTTAAAGGTTATATTGACAAGCTGTGAGGGATTCATGCCAAACACCCTTCCATAGGCTCTAGTTTCCTCCTTCTATCTGAAGCACTGCCTTATACAAGTCATGTTAATTATGTACAAAGTTTTAGAGGCCTCTGGATCCTCACCTGTGTATTTCCAATATGCCTGACAGATACATTCCAAAAATTCAGGGGAATCTTCATTCGCTTTTCATTGTAATTTTGGGACCTCATTTGAACTCTTCTGTCTGAGCACTCCCCTTCAGAGGCCTGTCAGAATACATTTTTGGTAATGATTTATTCTTACACCATCTGCATCTGCAGTAGGATCCCAATTTGTATAAGCCCAATAATACCCTGCCAGCTGTCCTTGCCTATTCAAGTGCCCTGCCCCAGATTGTGGTAATGGAAATTGCCCTGTCCTGCCTATGGGTGTTCTCTGGCCAAATTGAGTTCCCTACTAGGTCTTGGAAGGAGAGATCATTCCCACTCCTGAGTCATAACACAGTGAGCATAGGACAGAATTAGTTCAGTTGTGCCCTCCCTAGTCCCTTCTTAGGGGGCTGATGGCAGCAGCTGTGGGCAGCAGCAGTTGCTCTGGGCTTGGTTCCACATGCTGCTGCTTTCTGGGACAGCCTTGGGTTTCCACCTGGTCAGGGGCTGTGGCAGACAGGGTAGCAGGGCCCCGGCAGTGTGAGCTTTAGCAATGCTGAGCCCATGGTGCCCTCCCAAGTGGGTGGGGAGGTGGCAGCAGGGAAGTGGGTTCATGAGGTTCAACCTGGTTAATTCCTTCCAAATTTTATCCCAGGGCATCTGACTATTCTTACCATTAACTTTGTCCCAGGCCTTTCAGCCTCTTTATTATATGCAAGTGCGTTAAAGAGTGTACATATGGGATCTTGTCTCATTTACACATCTTTTGAAAAAGTAATTCCAGTTGGAAAGATAGTATGATAATTTATGGTTCTACTTCAATAACCACTTCTCACGCTCAGCACATACATTGGCCAAGCAGTATTATAATAAAACACCATTCTCTTTTTAAACATAGACTTATAGCTGTAAGTTGACCATTTAGTCAGGATTCTCCCCAAGGGAGAGAATGGAATAACATTTCGGATGGAATAACAATGGAGCCTCCTATGTTGAAACAAAACTCATGAACAACAAGAAGCACTTGTAGACATTATAGGGAATTCCCAGCACAAACAATCTCAAATGCCAAGGCCTTACCAAATGAGTGGGAACCATATAAATGAGAACCAACATCTAACCCAAAAGGGAATGAATTCCCCAGGTTCCTTAGTTCCACTCAACTGTGACTTCCACCCCCAAATGGGACCACAAACAAATGCCTTGCCACAGAACTGGAAGGTTCAAAAACCTTCCCCAAATGGGTGGAATCAAGGGTCTTGGGGTGCACACCCTGGAACTTAACAAAATGGCCAATGTGTCTCAACTTTTCCCTAATACATTTCCTTTTCTTCAGTGGGGTTCAAGTTATAAGGAGTTGTGTCTAATTCAGGGAGGGAGAGATGGGAGTTCCCTGTAGCCAAACAGGCTGTGGTAGCTACTGGGGTGGTCGCTTACTCTCTCACCCTGAAAAGAAGGTGCTCCTACTAGAGGACCCATGCCTTGACTGGGGCTGCTCCCCACCTCTTCCAACCAATGTTGCAGGGTGACATTCTACTGGGGTGCTGATAGGCCCACCTAGGAATGCTAGGTTCTCTTACCAGAAGTTTGGACTTGTCCCCAAGTGTGAACAAAGAACAAGGACAAGTAGTTGGAGGAAAAAGAGGGAGAAGTTTATTAATTTTCCAGCAAATGAGGAGGATGGCAGAGTCTCATTTTAAAGAACCCTCATCCTCCCTTCAGGCAAAAATACAGAGCATTTTTTTTGCCGGGGGGCGGGGGGGGGGTATTATCCTTTGGATACTGCTGTTTAACTATAGCATCTCCTGTGGAGATGATTTTGTGACCTCTGTCCAGATAATTCTGTTGAGCCATCTCCTGTGGTTTAATATCTAAAGAACAAAAAATATTTTTCTATCTCTTTGATTATTGGCCTTAGTCAACACAGGTTTTAATTCCTCAAAAAAGGTGAGGGATTTTCAAGAGATAGCTTATTAAACATTTTACCCCTTTCAGGTTCTTACTTCTGTTATGGGGGTGAGCTTAAGATTTTATTTTATTTATTTATTTATTTTTCTTTTTTTCTTTTCTTTTCTTTTCTTTTATTTTTTTATTATAGATAAAAATAAGCACCATAGATGTGGCCCAACCAATCACCCTCCCTCCACCCAAACCTCCCCCCTCCCTTCCCTTTCCTTGGTCCTTTCCTCAAAGTCTTGTGGTATAGTTGGGTTATAGCCTTCATGTGAAAGCTATAGTTTAGCTTCATAGTAGGGCTGAGTACATTGGATACTTTTTCTTCCATTCCTGGGATACTTTGCTAAGGAGAATATGTTC
>CAUYPK010087378.1:0-15120 GCA_963574355.1 Loris lydekkerianus | reverse complement strand
TATGGGAACTATGGGGGGGAACTTGGGATTTACTTCTGGTGACTGGGAAAGCTAGTACAGATTTAGAGGTTTTTTGGTTTTGTCTCTTTTTTGTAGTAGCAGGCATCAGGGAATGGGAGGCTAACTCTCAATCAAGGGCTTTTAATTCTTTTATCAGTTGGAGATGTTCTCGTTTTTCAACTAGTAATTTTGTAAGGCAAGCTGTTTTCTGTGCAAGTTGGGTTTTAGCCCTGGTGGTGTAGTCGGCCTCATCAGTTGAATTGAGGACTGGGGCGAAAAATGGGGGGACAGTGGCATAAGAAGGGCATCCTGACAAGGGTGGCCAATCAGGGTTATGATCTTTAGTGGCTTCCTCCTCTAGCTAGATGAAGCCTCATCAGGATTGAGGGTGTCGTCAGGCCCATCTCCGGTAGGGGGCAAGGGGGGTGTCAAGGAAGGATAAATCTTGTGTGGGGCGTGTCTGCAGGGACCGGCTTAAATGTGGTAGCAGTGACAGTGGGACTAGGGGCTTTTATCAAGATAGGATTGGCAGGTTCAGGCATGGGGACAGACACAGAAGCACAAACAGAGGTTGGATGGGAAAGTTTTTGCAAAACTTTTTCCCCTTCTGTAATAACCTCTTGAATGTCTGGCCATTTCTTATGGATTTTTAAAACATGATTAATAAGATTCCAGTAAGAAAAGGCTTAAACTGGAATTTTCTCAGGGCCAAATGATCTATAATAATCCTTAAAACAATCTCCTACTCTGGCCCACGGTCTCTCATTGATAGTTCCTTCAAGGGGGAACCATGGGCATACATCACCAAGAAATTCAAAAAATCTCTTAAGATCCTTTTGTTTTAACCCGAATTCCTCATGTCTTGAGGGACTCTTTAAGCCCCTGTAAGAATAAATCATGTTTATTCAATGCTTGTCCCATGATTGCGTTGCTTTACTTACAAAATCGGATCAGACTCAGAGATGTGTAACTCTGTGGAGATCACAATGTGGATCTGTATCACTTCTTTATTAAAGTCGTGATCGCGGTGCCGATCTGTCTCGCTCTTCCCTTCAAGCGGCGATCCAAGGTGCCAGCCGGCCTTTCTGAAGCAATGCTATCTCGGACTCCAAACCCCAATGGCCCCATGTCTGGGTGCCAGTTGCCCCGGCCCGTGGGGATAGTTCAGCAGGGACCTAGGGTATGAAGGGGGAGAGTGGAACAAGGGAACAAGAGGCACAAAGAATGGGGAGCAAGACAGGATTCTGATCAAACTCCCCAAAACTTTATTTTTTAACAGCTATTTAAACACAAGCAGAGGGGGGAGGTGTGCTGGGGGTATGAGAGGGTGGGAAATTCCAGGAGCAGGTATGGTAATCCAACGGTCAGGATGTTCGTTTCGCCTAGGGCAGTAACCTTCCAAGCACTTGACTTAAGTGATAAGTTTCCAAAATGAGCTTGCTCTTAAGTATTGGCTCCTGGCACATAGGATGATAATTATATCATGTAAGGTTCAATAATTCAAAAACCCAAATTTACTAATATTTTATAATATTTCCCCATAAGACAAATTTGAACTATAATAGTGGACAGATAAAAAATAAAATAGTACAGCTTCTCATTACAATATCTTGGGATTGTGAAGGACATAGGCTTGTCATGTAATAAAGAACTAATTTTGAATTAATGAGGATAGAAAATATAATTTTCAAAATCATTTAATCATTGTATTTTTTTAGTTTATTTTCAAGCATTATCTTTTAGAAGCAATTAGTACACAAGTACTGACAATGGAAGAGTTCCTTCTGAAACTCTTCCCTTTCAAAATATTTATTTCCCCTTAGTATGTCTCAACTGCAGAAGTAAAACAAAATGTTGATTCTGAATTATTATTAATACAATTTGAGAATAAACCACCATCTGTGGCTACAGAATAATTGTAATGTAATTCCCTTACCAGGGACTGTAATATTAGAAGATAGAACATTGATGAAATTGTGCTTTAAAGCACTGAGAAAATACAGAAAATTTTAATTTTTCTTTTTTATACAATCACAATAATCAATAAACAAAGTAAAGCAACATATTGCAAAGCCTAGTTTTATTGATGTTTCCCCACATTTTAATTTAACATTTTTGATAAAAGTTTTTCTCAATATATTATTCTCTTAACATTGACAACAAATGAAGTTTATGTTTAGATGTGGTTAGATCCATTTCACCTCACCACCATCAAGCCCAGGTATTCACATATTTGAGTTTACTTCAGATTAAATTATAAAAATAACGCTGTGTAATCTACAGCCAACACTGTGCATCTGTTGTTAGATCAATCATGATCTCTTAAAAAAACCAAAATATAAAAGTATAATTCCTATTGAAATTATATTTCTATAAAAATACGATAATATTTTACTTTTAAGTTACCAAAAATTTGTTTTGAAGCTTCAATTAAATATGTCATACTAATACACACCCTGTATAAACTTCAAAGGCTTCTAAACCACATTTCAGCAAATGTGCCTTGGATTTCTGCTTGGACAGAACAAGAATAATTGTTGAGTTATTTTTAGCTATTTTTAGAAAGGTTAAACATTTTCATTTAATTAAAAAATTGAATGCAATTTTAATATTTTTAAATGAATACATTTTTAAAGCAAAATCTATTTTAGGTAGCATAGTTATGTATTTTATTTTGTAGGAATATTAAAACATAATTATTTGGAATATGTATTAAAGTTTAGAATAATCCAAATACATCAAAAATATTTCTTGGCATGCCTTCAATAATAGTATTATTTAAATAAAAGACTAGAGATCTCATTCACTACTTGTGAAACATTTTAATATGCTAAATATGTTAAGATTTCAAAGATAATAATTATAGTTGAAGTGTGGATTGGTCCCATGCATGCTCTGTTAATGTAAAAATAAATTGAGAAATATACTCAGAAGTACAAAAGCAATTTAGCAGAATCTAGAAAAATGAAATAGAGTAAACACAATTTAGGCAGCCATTTTACTTCCATAAATATATCTTTCAAAAGAGGATTGTGAGGGCCAGACGCACTTCCTCCAGGACAGGAACCAGAGAAGTAAGCAGATTATCATATTTCAAACAAGTTTTCTAGAAGAGAATGCTAGGATTCACTAGGGAAGTGATGGAAAGCATGCAAAGTGGGTAAGGAGAGAGTTCAGGACAACATTCCCACCTGGGAACTGACTAATAATCTGGAGAAGCTCTTGGACTGGTAAAATTGTAAGAGAGAAGCCCCTAAGGCTCCACTGTTCAATGTGCACTCCGGCCCTCCCCTGGGAAGGTTTACATTGCCCTACTGTGTCCTGATGTTTAGATCAAGTCATGAATATACAGCCTTTTCTAGTTTCTCATCCGCACTGCCTGCCTGGCTGGGGCCCCAGCCATTCTGGTCACAAGTCCAAGGCACCATTTTGTGAGTTTGACACTACATAGTGCCTGCCTTGCCTTCAGACTGAGTTCAGGCTTGGCATGGCTGCATCCCCCACCTGACTGGGAAATCAAGCTTTCCAGCATATATCTGGGACAGTGCCTACCATCTTGCAGCAGTTGAACCTTAAGCAAACTGAACTTCCTACAGTTTCCTACCTGGAAAAAAGGACTATCCCCCTCTGGATACAGGCTCAAAATACCAATGTGAGAGTTTAAACATTAAAGCTTTAACAGCTGGGCAGCACCCTGCCCTTGGGCTGAGTTGAGGCTAATACAGCTATAGCTCTGCTTAGCATAGGAGGGAAAGAAGAGCCCAAATTTTGCTACCTCCTCCTGGAATAATTCCCACTCACCTGTTATAGACTGCAGTGTGACTGAGACATGAGCAGACAGAACTCAGCCCAGCACCTTGCTCACACTATTTGCCTAGAAGAGGCCCCACCTTCTCTGGTCACAATCAGTAGGATGACTAGAACTGAAACCCAGGTGTCAGTATTAATAATGAATATAAATTGTCTAAATGCCCCATATAAAAGATACAGATTGATGAAACGGATAAAAAAAAATAAACCTAGGCATCTATTGGCTCAAGGTAACCCATTTATATAGTAAAGAGTTGCAATGATTCAAGATAAAAGCATAAGAAAAAAACATTCCACACAAATGGATAACCAAACAGCAGGAGTAGCTGTTCTTATGTCAGGAAATAGGAAGATAATATGCATCTAACACAGGAGCTCCGAGATTCATAGACCTAAGAAATAACCTAAGAAATGAAATACAAAGTAACATAATAGCACTGACAGAAATATATCACCCAGGAAGAAAATCAATGAAGTAACACGGGACTTAAATATAAGACTCTGGAATAAACAGATCTAACAGACATTTATGGAGCATCCTACCCAAAACTACAGAATATCATAAATCAAGTCCAAGAGGAACTCTCAAAAATACACAAATGCATGAAAATTAAACAATCTGCTGCTGAATGAATTTTGCATCAATGACAAAATTAAAATGGAAGTGAAAAAAATTTTTATTTTTTTATTTTTTACTTTTTAAAATTAAAATATAGCTGTGAACATTAATGCAGTCATGGGATACATGATATTTATAAATATCAAAAAAAATTAAAAAGTAAGTTTTATGACTTAAACAAAAACAAGTCCCTCTTCATTCCTCAGTAGAATATACAAGAATGGAGAAAGAATAAATGGGTAAAGATCTGCAAAGAGATTTCTTTGGATAGAGTTGTTGCTTAGTTGGAGTCTCTACCTCATACCTCCACACACACACACACAAAAAGGAGCAGGAGTATCATCTTCCACCTAAAAACCTGTTGATAGGGGCCTCAAGGGAACGTCTTGAAAACTTGCTAAGTATTCCTTGCACTTAGCAAACAAGATAGACTGATATCTGTTGCAGCTTGAATAATATTCAGACAAAAGTCTATCAGCTGGAAGCAACAGGGCAGAGAAATATGGTAGAAAGTTATTTGAGACAGAGAATGAATCAGTTACTTTTAGTTAGCATCTCACCTATTGGGACACTCCTAAAGAGTCTTATGGAGCAGATGCCCTAGATAAAAAGATTTTTAGGGAGATAGACATAACAAGAAGCAAGTGACTGATTGTCAGAAAAATCCCATGGGGAGCCTCCAAAGATCCCAGGAAATATGAGAAATAAGTCACCCAGGAAAGATGAGAAACGGTAGTTTTACACCTCTCCACCAGGGGATGGTAGTGCCAACCAATGACTGCATTTATACAAAACACTTCTTTCCCATAAAACTCTCTTCTCCTGGGCATTAATTTGAAGGTTTAAAATAAATGTACAAATATACACACACTCTTAGCAAGTTAGAGGAGGAAGTTAAATGCCAATTAAGAAAAAGAGTATTAGGAGACTCAATCCTTTTCTTCCTACTATCTGTTCATCCAAATCAAATTTTGACTGAATAAGGGAAGAATATTTCATATTTAAATCAATTTCAGAGTTTTTTTTTATCATTACCAAGGATAGGCTATACTAAGATCTGTGTGTTACTAATTAAAGTGCTTCTAGACCTGCTTGTTTGCTAAAGATTATAATGGAGTTTCAATGAAAAAAAAAAATTGTTTAAATAAGGAAGTCAGAATAAATGAACATGAAGGATAAAAGGTTGTGGTTAAAGGGTTTGATGTTTGGAATTACTATATTGCAGATGGTAATCATTGATTACACCAATGATCAGGGCATGCATGTGAAATTGGGTTGCTAAAATAAGGTACAAATAAAGATTAATTAGTAAGAAAGTATTGAAATGAGAGACTGAGAGTTTGTATTGGACATCCACTGTGTTGTTTGGTTCTCCACTAAGCAGACACTGACATGGAGCTAGGTATCTGAAAGAGTTATTATGGAGGTCAATTGCGGTGAAAGATGAAGGAGAAAAAAACAGGATTGGGTAGGAAAAGCATGGCTATAAAGCATTTACAACACCAATGTAAGGAAAGAAGGAATGGGAAATATGGCAGGGAAAACCTCAGACCTCCACACAGAACTGAAAATATTTTGGTCAACCAATAGCTCTAGAACTAACATTGTCCATTAGAGAATTCCTGCATTGGTCAGAAAGGACAAACACCCAAATGCCTCACTGTGGGTGAACATTAGGGAAGTTATGATTATGGGAATAGAGTTAGATTGATATAATAATGAAATGATTACACAAAAATTTTTGTGATCAAGGTCAGGTACCCAGGACAATGAGAGAGGACATGAGCTGCCTCAAGAACATACTATACTGAGGGCTTCATGAGACAGCTTGGCACGAACATCAAAGGACTTCTGGAAAAAGGCCTGCAAAGGCCTGGCTGAAGCCAGAAAGGACCCCAGGTAAAAGGTTCCTAAGGGCCTGGCTGGGGCCTAAAAGGGCTTGGGAAGCCATTTTAAGATTAACTAGGACCATGCATACAAAAGTTAGTCATAAAACTTACTTTTGACTCATTGATCAAGAAAGACTAGTTCTTGTGGGTGTGAGATAAGATGATTCAGCTTTTTTCTCCCTGGCTCCTGATATGAGTGGAGCACCAACTAATCTGCCCTGCAGGAACACAAGAGAATTAACTGGGTGGCATTTAGCTTTGAAGTCCATATTCTCTTTTCCTTTGTTTTCTGTAATCCTATTAGTGATATTGATAAATATTTTAAGAAGTAATGAAAATAGCTAAAGGGCAATCAGGTTGATAATGGAGAATTAGGGCATGAGGAACTGCAAAGATGATGTATGCTGCTGGTGTTGCAAACACCCATTTGCTGATCAAGAGAAGTAATAAAAATTGAATGCATCTGGATTTTGGGGCCATCACTGTCTCTTTCATAAAGGGCATCAGTCCCCTGGCCCACTCTATAAATTCTACTCTATTTTTACTGTCTTTATTTTCTTCATTCCTTTGTCACCACTGAGCATTGGGGACACTCACTGGTTGTGTGGGGGCTGGCTCCCTACACCTCACCATGCTTAGTAATTGTCTGAGGGCTTCTCTGGAAGAATGTGGCCTCAACTCAAATACCACAGCAGATCCCCAGGATGGTATAGCTGGAGGTTGTCAGCTAATTGCATTCCTGAAAGATAAATAGTGTGCTATTTCTTAAAGGGGAATTAGAGTAGTAGACCTCTATGACTATCACATCTACTTGCACATTGAAATAATTCAGAATGGCTGAGCCCCTATAGCTTAGCAGCTAGGGTGCCAGCCACATACACCGGAGCTGGTGGGTTTGAGCCCGGCCAGGCCTGCCAAACAACAATGACAACTGCAGCCAAAAAATAGCTGGGCATTATGTGGACGCCTGTAGTCCCAGCTACTTGGGAGACTGAGCAAGAGAATTGCTTGAGCCCAAGAGTTTGAGGTTGCTGTGAGTTATGACACCACAGCACTCTACCAAGGGCAACATAATGAGCCTGACTCAGAAAAAAAAAAAAGAGAGAGAGAGAGACAGAAAGAATCCAGAATGGTGATAGCAGTAAAGGAAGGAACACAATGAATCAGCAGATACATCTTCAGTGTAATGAGGAGATGGTATGATTGCTAATTAAGTAGATTCAAGCAAGGAAGAGAGATAGAGCCGAATGGTATGGGCTACAGAAGGTCTGTGATTACAAAAGAGCAAAATAGAAAAAAAATGTTGCAAACAGTAACTCTGAGTAAGGTAGAATGGTTACTTCACTTCCCAGGAATGAGATCTAACAGATGGGATAGAAACAAATATATTATCTAAAGTTAGTTTTATTTTGGTAGATATAGAAGAGGTAGTGTTGAGAGGACAGCCAGATTTGTTAAATACAGAAGTTGAAGGTTGAGGACACATTCAAGGTTGTACTTACTCACCACAGATCCAGAAACTCAGAGAAATAACAACATGTTTTGGGTAGAAGAAGTGGTATATGTGGAATTATTTCAGCTAGGACTGTTGGCAGTTGTAGGAGTGAGAATATGACTAATGACATGAAAGTAAAGAAAGATGATCAGGCACTGTGTTGGGACCTCTAATCCAAGCTACTCTGGAGGCTGAGGCAGGAGGAATCTTTGAGATCAGGAGTTTGAGAGTAGGCAGGACAACATAGTGAGACTCTACCTCTATTTTGTTTAATTAGCCAGGTGATATAGTGTGCCCATGTAGTCCCAGTCACTTAGGAAGCTGAGACAGAAGAATCATTTGAGCAGGGACATCAAGGCTGCAGTGAGCTATGATCATGGCTCTGTATTCCAGCCTTGGCGAGAAAGCAAAATCCTATCCGTAGGAAAAAAAAAAAAAAAAAAAAAAAGTAGATAAAGGCTAGGGAAAGATGAATAATAAATTCTAGTCTCTAGTTAAACTTTAGTTTCTAAGTCAATGTGTTGCAGTCTTGGGGATGTCTGTTCTTTTTTTCAGCTTCCCATGAAGAGCATGAAACTAGGTGATGAAATCTATTTGGATGTCAGATGAATTATTGACCCTCTGAAGATTAGACATTATGGGCACACGTATATTGATCTATAAAAATGAAGTTGATAGGTTATTGGAATAATAAAAGAAACAATCCTAAAACCAGTTAATGAGAGTGGCTAAAGAGAGCCTGCCTTTCTAAGCTTCCACTTTGGTATGATGGCTATCATTAAGTCAGAATCATGCTTATTTTAAGATAATGAAAATGATTGTTTATATTTATCTGAAACCATTATAGAATAAGGTACAAAAATGGACATCAATTATTGTCAATGGATATACCTTTTAAAAGGCATATAAAGCATGTACAATGGAATATTATTCAGCTATAAAAATAAATGAAGTATTAATACGAAATGCAATACAAACGAAACTTGTAACACTTTAACACCAAGTTACAGATGCCAAACACAAGAAGGCACATATTGTATTATTCCATTTATAGGAGATGTAAAATCCATAAGACAAAAACACAGATAATACGGATTGGCATTTGCCAGGGACTGAGAAAAATTTTAAATGGGAAGCAACCATTAAATGGATACAGGGCTTCCTTCTGAAATGATGCAAATGTTTCATAACTAGAAATGGTCATTGCACTAAATGCCACTGAATTGTTTACTTTAAAGTGATGAAATTTATGTTATGTGAATTTCACCTCAATTTTAAAAAGCATTGGAAAGCTCTGAGGAAATAAACATTCATGTACACTATGGGAATATGACTTAATGTGAAACCTCAAAAGCAATACATCAATATGATTCAAAAATGTATTATTCTATGACTCTTTCTTTGACAAACTCAGTTTTAGACATTAATCCTAAAAAAAGTGTCCTATAGTTTTAGCCCAGATATTATATTTTATATCCCACAGACAGCTTGAAAGCTCCATTCCCCACTCTCCAACCCATAATACACAACAGGAAATTCATTGAAAAAAAATGGTGAAAAAATAGCCTTCTTATATTTGAGGGGCAACAATAACTTTTAATTATGAACATTGTAATTTTTTACATCCCATAAAACAGGAAGTACGGTTTACATTTTCAGAATCTCAAGGTTTGAAGGAATCCTAGCTACTGCCAGAGTTCTATCCTCAACATGTCTGACAAGAGATATTTTATTTAGAGACTTCTTAAAAAAGAAAAAAAGAAAAAAATTAAGATTATAGAACTCAGTACTTTCTAAGGCAGCCTTCACTGGAAAAATTTACTTATATGAATATTTTCTCTCTGATATTTTGTTTTCTACTGTCCTTAAAATACATCCTAATGGTGTTTATAAAGAACAAATCTACTTTCTGTTGAACCTGGAATTCCCTTGAAGACAAGTGTCCTCTAGAGCTTGGAACCATGCATAAATGATGCACAGATTTTTTGAAATAATAAATTCTGCACTTCACTTTTTTTTTTTTTTTTTTTGCTGGGGCTGGGTTTGAACCGGCCACTTCCGGTATATGGGGCGGGTACCCTACTCTTTTGAGCCACAGGCACCGCCCATGCACTTCACTTCTTTATCTGCAATTCATAGAAGAATTACAATTTAAAATTATAACTTTACTTATTAAAATTTAGAAGTCCAATCACAAGACACTTAGTTAAATGTATATACTAAAGAAAATATAATATATTGCAATAGCTACTTCAGGGAAAAATAATATCAAAAGTGATTTTTTTGCTTGGCAAAAACATGTCAAAGTGAAAGAACTACACTATGGCATTTTCTTTTAAAAAGTCACTTTATTTTAAGATTAAAATAAACCCTTACATCCTGTGAATTTCTAAGCCAAGTTTTATATAGGGAATGATTATTATGTTGAGTTATGAATCCCTGAAAATAAAGCTCTACAAAAGAAATGCTGGCACAACCTTAATTGCAGTTCAAAATGTTGACATTTTAATCTACATAAATACTCTAATAATATCCTATTTTCTGTGTATGTAAGCTGGGGGAGCTATTTAAAGGCTTTGGTATTTATATATTGTAGGTTTGTAGGACCCTTGTGAGAGAAACCCTTGTTAGAACAAAATCATTCATTTGGGCTGAGTAGATGAAAAGCAAGAGCAAACAAGAACCAGGATCCAGCTGGTTGTACCCTCAGCATCATGGTTATATAAGTTTTATAAAGTCCAGTTCCAGGGGGAGCTTGAAAAGTGCTTTCTAGAACTGCTAGTGTTTGGATATATTCTTTAGTTCCACTACTGTGCCTAAAAACACCTTTATTTGCATTTTCTGCTAAAACTTTTACTTAATTCCATGCATATGCATACCACACATATTCTCACTAAATTCTTCTTTTATATCTGTTTCTAATTAAAGCAGTAGTGTTGTTTAATCTTCTCCTTCAAAAGGAAATCCAAGGAATAGTGTAGCCCAGTGGATTAGCTAACACTTTGAACATTCAGGCAAATATGTATGAAGCCCAACTTGATTGCACCATTCGCTGACATCAGACATTTGGAAATGGAATAAAAAAGACATGGTTTTCCAATTTTCCTTGCAATTGAATATTGCATGAACAAAGTTCTAGGGAACATCAGATATAGAGTTTAGATGAAATGGGCATTTCTGATGTTACATGATGAAAATGGATAGCCTGAATGATACTTGGTGCATGTCTTTCTTTAATGATAACCTTAAATACTAATTTAGAAAAATAATATCACAGTTCGCACATATGAAAGTATCTGGTTCAGTGTATGAGGCTGTGCAGGCCTTGTGCTCAGTGATAATTCTATATATTGGGGTTCTAACTGTGAAACTAGTGCACTCAATCTATTTTTCTTCTATGAAAGAAGTTTGATTCAAAATGCCTTATTTGAATTTTGTTGATTCCAATTGATATTTTGTATTTTCATATTATCCTGATACACAAATTACATAGATTAAAATGCACACATCATAAAGTACAGCTCAGTTATTTTGTATTTTTTAAAATTAATCAACTTTGAAAAACATTTTAATATTTACAAAGCAATTGAGCAGATAGCGCAGAGAGTTCCCATATATTTGTTTGATACTCCCCTGCACTCACTGCTCCCTATTACTATTCTGCATTAGCATTATCTTTTTTTTTATAATCAGTGAACCAATTTTGATATATTACTATTAACTAAAACCCATACTTTAAATTAACATCCATTCTTTGTTTCATACACTTTTATAGTTCTGACAAATAATCCAATGCCAGGTATCGTCAGCATAGTATCGTACTTAATAATTTCCTGGCTCTAAAATTCCCCTGTTTTTCTGTTCATCTTTTCCTCCCTCACACCAAATCCCTGGCAACTGTTGACCTTTGCTTTTTCAAATGGGCTTCTTTCACTAAGTAATATGCATATGTTTCTTCTAACCTTTGAACTTATCAATTTTATTTATTCAATGGATCAAGCTCTTAGTGTTGTGTCTATGGAATTACAGTCAAACCCAAAGTCATCTAGATTTTCTGTTTTGTTATCTCCTAAAAGTTATTTTTGTTTTGTTTTAGGTAGTACATAGTATAAGTTTATGATTCATTTTAAGTTAATTTTTGTGAAAGATGTAATATCTGTGTATGCATTTTTTTTCAGTGTTTTGTTTTTGTTTTTGCATATGGATATCCAATAATTCTAGAACTATTTGTCGAAGAACTATCTTTTTTTTCATTAAATTATCTTTGCTCCTTTGTTAAAAATCATTTGTCTATATTTGTGTAGGTCTATTTCTGGGTTCTCTATTCTGTCCCATTGATCTACTTGTGTATTCTTTTGCCAGTACAGTCCTGTCAGGATTATTATACCTTTATAGTAAATCTTGTTTTACATTTTGCTGGAATTGTTTTGTGTTGATGAAAATTTCTTAATGTAAAAGCTTTTAATTCTCTAAAATATATACAATGATTTTTGATATATGAAGAAGCGGTTATAACTACATTATTAATGAGGTCATAGATATGTCTGTATGAACACCAGTTATTATAAAACAAGAAATATTAGCTGGGCATGGTGCCTTATGCCTGTAATCCTAGCACTATGGAAGGCCAAGGTGGGAGCATCACTTGAGCTCAGGAGTTTAAGAACAACCTGAGCAAAGTGAGACCCCCATCTCTACTAAAAATATAAAAATTAGCCAGGCTTTGTGGTGGGCTCCTGTAGTCCTAGCTGCTTGGGAGGTTGAGGTAGGAGAATCGCTTGAACCCAGGAGTCTGAGGTTGCTGTGAGCTAGACTGAGGCCATAGCATTCTAGCCTGGGGCAACAGAGTGAGACTTTGTCTCAAAAAATAAAAGAAAGGTATATTCAATCATTAGGTTTTATTGCTGTTCACATTTTTTTATTTTCTTTTATGAGATAATCAGACAGGTATGATCACAGAGGAGACGGGTATCACCTGGGAGACTCAAAAAAACCCATGAAGTTTATTATACTAATAAGTCCTAGAGACAGAGGCATGGCACACTACATGGAGGCACATGGAAAAGACACCAGGATGGTCAGGAGGCAGAAGACAGGGCCAAGGGAAAGGAGAAAGCCAGAGCCTTTATTTGGGATTTCCACAGGAAAAGTCAGGCAGAGCAAGATGATCAATTTAGGACTGATCGGTTGGAATAACATAGAAGGCTCTAATCTACAGGCAACTAGTTGTGTGGCAACTACCTTGGGATGATTAAACCCCAGAAATATTGTTTTCTAGGGTGTATAAACCAGACTAAGAAAGTAGGACCCTATGTTGGTTAGTTTGTATATCAAGGCATGCTCTTGGCTGGACCCTTTACTATTTCGGCTGTTTGTATTGGCTAGGAAAGGGAGGGGCAGTCTTTCCAGATCCATAAAGGATTTTCAAGATGTTGAAACATAAAATATAGAAAAGAAAAGAAAGGACAATAGTTTTAGTAGAAAGGCATAGTCTAATATTTGGCACAAGTTATATGAAAGAGATGCATCATTTAAAAATATAACAAAAAATATTTGGTTTGTATGTGAATGAGTGAATATAAGCACGATTAACTCTTTTGAAATTTGCAACAAACTGTAGTCTCATATGGGTCCAAATTTCTTGCATGTAAATGTACTAATGGATTAAATACATCCTTTTATGAGTAAATACAATAAAAAATTCTATACTGATAAATCAGTGATTCTCAATTCTTACCCTGACCAGGGATATTTGGCAACATATAGAGACATTTTTTATTGTCATAATGTGGAAGCACTGTTAATGTGTGAGGGGTGGAGGCTAGGGATACTACTAAACATTTTACAGTGCACAGAATGGTCTCCCACAGAAATGAATTATCTAACCAAAATGTTAGCAGTACTGAGGTGAGAAATACTCCCCTAAAAAGACTTAAAATGTTTATACATTACCTTACTTATAAAATGATAAGATATGTAGTAAGAGGTATGACAATTAAGTTCAGAAACTCATGTTTGGCAAATAACAATCAAGATGAGAGGCTAATTAAGGACATAACTCCCTTCACCATAGCTTCAAAGAAAATGAAATATCTAGGAATATACCTAACAAAACAAGATAAGGACCTCTATAAAGAAAATTATGGGAAAATTGGTAGCCTTTATATATACCAACAATAGTCAAGCTGAAAAAACAGTTAAGGACTCTATCCCATTCACAGTAGTGCCAAAGAAGATGAAATATTTGGGAGTTTATCTAACAAAGAACGTGAACAATCTCTATAAAGAGAACTATGAAACTCTAAGAAAAGAAATAGCTGAAAATGTTAACAAATGGAAAAACATACCATGCTCATGGCTGGGAAGAATCAACATTATTAAAATGTCCATACTACTCAAAGCAATATACAATTTTAATGCAATACCTATTAAAGCTCCACTGTCATACTTTCAAGATCTTGAAAAAATAATACTTAGTTTTATATGGAATCAGAAAAAACCTCAAATAGCCAAGACATTACTCAGAAATAAAAACAAAGCAGGAGAAATCACTCTACTAGACCTCAGACTATACTATAAATTGATAGTGATCAAAACAGCATGGTACTGGCACGAAAACAGAGAAATAGATGTCTGGAACAGAATAGAGAACCAAGGGATGAATCCAGCTACTTACCGTTATTTGATCTTTGACAAGCCAATGAAAAACATTCAGTGGGGAAAAGATTCCCTATTTAACAAATGGTGCTGGGTGAACTGGCTGGCAACCTGTAGAAGATTGAAACTGGACCCACACCTTTCACCATTAACTAAGATAGACTCTCCCTGGATTAAAGATTTAAACTTAAGACATGAGACTATAAAAATACTAGAAGAGAGTGCAGGAAAAACCCTTGAAAATATCAGTCTGGGCAAGTATTTTATGAAGAGGACCCCCTGGGCAATTGAAGCAGCTTCAAAAATACACTACTGAGACCTGATTAAACTAAAAAGCTTCTGCACAGCCAAGAACACAGTAAGTAAAGCAAGCAAACAGCCCACAGAATGGGAGAAGATATTTGCAGGTTATGTCTCCTGCAGGTATTAAACAAAGGTTTAATAACCAGAATTCACAGAGAACTCAAACGTATACTCAAGAAAAGAACAAGTGATCCCATCGCAGGCTGTGCAAGGGACTTGAAGAGAAACTTCTCTGAAGAAGACAGGCACACGGCCTACAGACATATGAAAAAATGCTCATCATCTTTAATCATCAGAGAAATGCAAATCAAAACTACTTTGAGATATCATCTAACTCCAGTAAGATT
>CAUYPK010087377.1:0-11619 GCA_963574355.1 Loris lydekkerianus | reverse complement strand
CTTGAAGAAAGTGCAGGGAAAACTCTTGAAGGAATCGGCCTGGGTGAATATTTTATGAGGAGGACTCCCCAGGCAATTGAAGCAGTATCAAAAATACACTATTGGGACCTGATCAAACTAAAAAGCTTCTGCACAGCCAAGCAATGAATCTTCATTTCCTACCCCAGGCAAAATGAACAAGGTTGGAAACACCTGTGTCACCATCATCCTGGTTTCTTCATGAGACAGAATTCTACACATCGTGGGGTCTTCATCCTTGGCTAATGGATGTTCATGACTCCAAACCTCTCCTCTCAGTGATTCCACAGCTTCTGCAGGGAAGACCATCCATGGTTGTAGGATGCTTCCTTGAAGGGCTCTTGGAATTCCAGAGAACCCTCATTCCATCATTTTGAGCAAGAATAACAAGGATTTTTTAGAGTATGAAAGTACCCCAGGATGGCGTTTCAAAGGGAAAATTTCTTGGTTGCTGCTATGGGAAGAGGTAAAAACTTCAGAAATCCACATGCCATAACCCAAAGCAGAAGTTAGGCTCTTGCCTCATTTACTCCTGTTTCACCTCCCATTCCACCCTGACTCTCTTCTGATTTCCAGGATAAGGGCTTGTCAAGTAGGAAACAGTACAGCCTCAGGATGAGACTCAGACTCACAGGTCACTCTGCTGACATTCGATTCCTAACTCAGCCTCCCACCAGGCACAAGACCTTGGACAAACTGCTGTAGGCCTCAGTTTTCCTATCTGTGAAATGGGGATCAAAATAAAATCTTCCTGATAAGTTTGTTTGGAGGGGATTGGTTGAGACAATCAAGCCATGTGCTTATTATTAGCACAGCACCTCCGTCTTACCATGATGGATCTAAGAAGCAATGTCATTCCTTTTCATTTCAGCAAGTATGATCACTTAAGTATCTGCAGTGTTTCACCAATATTATAAGGCATCTCCTTGTACTTCTGGCAGAAATTCTTTCTAGAGGAAGAAATTACATAGGAAAAAGAAATGCATAAGACTGCCTTAAAATTTGAGGTGAAGGGGACTGTATAGGGTGGAAAAATATATGAATAAACATGGTGTGTGCTGCCTGCACTCTTTGGATACTTAACAGGGGACATTTTCAATCTATTTATTTAAGTAATCCAAAAGTAAACCACAGGAGGGAAAGAGAAGAAGAGAAAAATTCTCTCCTCATCACCAAACCAAACACTACGAAATAACGTTGCCATTCATAGGAAGGGATTCTAATTAAGGGAGTCAAGACCTGACTTTGCTTACAAAAGATGGCCCTGTCCAAAGGCCAGTGGGTCAAACTGGGCTGAGCTTGATCCTTGACTCTCTGGCAGGCTGAAAAAGAGAAGAAACTGACCTCAACAGGGCCAGATCAATAGGCTCAGGAGAAACAATAGGACCTACGGGAAAAGCTCACAAAGAAATGTGCTCCTTGCTACAACCCAGGGCAATCGCAGTGAAGGAAGTAATTTTGTCCCTTCCCTTTCAGCATCAACTTGTGTCAAATTTCTTCCCCCTCCTCAGTGCTCCTAATTTCTGCCCCCCCCACCCCCCCACCTCTCAACCAAATTTGGGTTCACCAGGAATGGATTACATTCACAAATTCACTTTCACACTAGGCCTGGTGTCATGTCACCCAGGAGAATAGCATTTTATTGCAAATTACGGGCTAGTTCCTTAGGTCAAAGGAATGAATCCCTAATGCTGGGGATAGGGCTGATGGCAGATGCACGCAGCTAAAGAGACAGGCTGCTCTGGAGGTTTAATGATGGCTACTTACTAAGCAAGGGGCCTCCTCAATCCATGAAGCAGCATGGCTGAGAGGTGGCTGGTGGAGGTGAGAGATGCCGTCCTTCGAACTGCCCCCTTCCCCGCTCGCCCCTCAAAATCAACATCTAGTATAACAAAAAGTCCACAGCCTTCTCAGTAAACACAGCTACATAATGAGCCGTGCAACACCGCCTCCAGCTCAGCCCGCCACTCCAAGCCCTTCTGATTTAGTCATTGTGGTGATGCCACTGCATCAGCTATGAAACCTTCCAGCCCGGAGAGGCTTGAGGCTTCCATGCCAGGCAGCAGGAGGGAAAGCAAAGTTTTCTTCTGGCCCTCCCCTCTCCCACTCTCCTGACCTCCAAAAAGCCACATGGCCACAAAAGAGACCTTGGCCCAGGAAAACCAGGTAGGAACCTACTCATGGTAGAAAATCTATAGACAGATAATAGGCAGGTGAAGCAGATGTTTGTGGATGGCAAAGGTGGATGTGGGAAGAGAAAAGGGGCCTCTGATCAACCCAGAAAAGAGTCATACGAAAATCCATGCTATACAAAGGTGCAAAACGCTTCTGGCTTTGGAAGGAGAATGCATTTATTGTTACCATCTTGATCCCTTCAACTGAGCTTTGGGGATTTTATTTATTCAGTCAGTTTAGCATGTTTTAGTAAGTTCTTGTTAATTTTGTTCCTCTTTGGAATGACCTTAGTGTCAGGGAGAGATGGCTGGGGAGAGAGACAGGGGCAGCGGGAGGGAAACTGGCCTGCCAGCATCGTACTGAGAAAGCCTTCTTTTCAATTACTTTCCTGAACACTTAGAATGAATTTTAACAGGCTGTACTTTTCCTGGGACATTTTTTCTTTGAACTCCCAGACTTCCCTTCATTGCAAGTTGCCATAATATGAACCAGATTTTTTTTTCTCTCTTGTTTGCTTAAAAGGCATTAACTATAAATTAGAGTATCTTAAGAGCAAGGTGTCACAGGCGGGGCCTCAGGCTCCTGAGCTCCACAGCTGGGAGAGGGGCCAGGCTCCAGGAGCTAGACCAGGGATGATGCCACCCTCCTTTTCAAAGCTATCCAGTTACATCAGTGTACAGAAACTGCCTTGTTTGACTGAAGCATTAAATTTTACTTTTTTTCCCTCCAAAATATTTCTTTCCTAGAGGACCAAGAGAGGGAAGAGTGATTTTAAACATTTCTTCCAAGTTATTTTCCATGCAGTTCTTTCATTCTAAATAACATTCACCTACTGTGGATACCAAAGTTCATCTGCAATGCTCCCGAGCCTGGAAGAGATGCCTGGGGTTTCTCATCTCTGGAAACTGTCAGCAGGCAGTCTTGATGATCACTGCACAAGGAGGCAATGTCCACCACAATCGAAAATCTTGGATCTTTACAACTGCACATACCCCTATCCCTCGGTGTCTGACTATCATGTCTCCAGGGGCAAAGCCACCTAATCAGCAGACAACCATTGTTTTATGCAGTTTTCGCTTTGGTTTCTAGGACACCCAAGTGTATACTAGATGTCCAAATTTAGGAAACAGTCACTGAGCATCCACTGCTTACCAGGCATAGTACTAAACAATTTCACAATTGCTCATGTCACCAATACACTTTACAATTGTAACACCATGTTGCTCCATGGCTCTCTGACCAGGGAGGCATCCAAGGACAAAGGAGCTGAGCCATCAGTTGCTAAAGTCCATTTCAGACAAAAGAGTCTAACAACAAAACATTTTTGATTTGCAAGAACTGGGAACTTGAGATCAAAGAGTTGAGTTTTGAATTTTGAAAGGGCTTTGCCATCCAAAAGCTCATCCAGAAGGTTGGGGTCTGAGCACAGGGTATGACGGGAAGGTACATTGCAGAGAAGAGGCAGGGGACAGCCTGGGGCAGTGTCTCACCACAGGGGGCGGAGGCTGCCACAACAGAATACCATAGACCAGGTGGCTTGAATAACAGATGTTCATTTTTTCAGTGTTCTGGAGGCTGATGTCGCAGGTCAGCGTCTGGCAGGGTGGGTTTCTGGTGCGGACTCTCTTTCTGGCTTACAGACATCCACCTTCATGCTGTGTCCTCACATGGCCTCTCTCAGTGGGTATGAGAGAAACAGAGAGAAAGCAAGCTCTCTGGTGTCCTTCTTACAAGGGCCCTGATCCCACCACGGGAGCCCCACCCTCATGACCTCTTCTAAACCTTACTTCCTCCTTAAGACCCCACCTCCAGACGCCACAAACACATGGATTTGGTGGGGGACACAATTCAGTCCAGAGCAGGGGTGAATCCCTTTGAGACCCGAGGGAGGAGAGGGACTAAAGTGCCAAGTGTGGGCCTTTTTCCTTCTGCAGCCCCCACTCAGCTCCCATAGAAATATGAGGGGCTGGGAATAGAAACCTTCAGAGAGCGTTGGGAACCAAAGCCAAAGGGACTTGTGTCCCCCTTTCATGTGAGAAAGTGGGAGCTGAGAGACCACTCTCTCACGATGTCCCCAGCAACATAAGACAGGAGAGAACAAACAGCAGGGTAGGGAGTCTAGGCTGAGAAAGGAACTGGGGCAGTGACCCCGAGGCCATATGTGGCTGCAGAAGATGTCAAGGCATGAAGTAGCCAGCCCAGAGCTGGGAGGCCAGTGTAGACGCAGGGGTGTCCATGAGTCCCAGCAGCACTTGGGGGGCTTATGCTGGTAGACAGGAGCCTGCAGCCCGCCACCCCTCCACTGTGCTGCAGAACAGAGCAGGAGTGACATCTGCACAGGAACACAGGGAGCTTGAGGACCAGGAGATATGAACCATGACTCAAGTGGGCAGCAAGAGCCAGCAGGGACCCCTCTTTCCTGGGGGCCACAACACTACGTGTGTTCCCTCCTTCTCACAAGCTCTACTCGGAGAACACATGGAGAAAGGAGAAGAGAAAGAAGCTCAAGGAGGGTGGAATTTGGAGAGAACGTTTTCCAGAGACTGAGTTAGTTCAAAGGAGACTTCTAACCAGAAGTGACTCACTTTATCTGCCCCATGCCTCTGTCTACCAAGGGGAAATACATGTCTACTGAAGGAGTTCAGGGAATGCCACCCCAAATATGCCCCTGTGGGGTGATGACACTTGGAACTGAGGGCACTTGAGGAATAGTGGACGCAGACAGAGGCTTTCTCTGAGATTCCCTTATCTGTCAAAGGATGGATTCTCCAAAAGGAACTCAACAGGCCTGATTCCCCTCCCTGGGATTCTTATCAATCAGGGAAGATTAACTGGGATCTCAGGAGAACGCCTAGAAGGCTGACCCCAGCCTAGAGAGCTCCCACCTCTTCTCCTGAGACTTGCTCAGTATTACCTGAGACTTGCATCGGTATTACCGGAGAACTTCTTATCTGTATAACGCAACAGCTTTTATTCCCCACACAGGTGGTTAATGAATTGGGGAATTGCGTGTCCATATGGCCACGTGTGTTCCACTGACTAGTTGGCATTGCTGCCTGGAGGAAAGAAACCTAGGCCTGGAAAAAACACAGAGTCTTTCCTTGTTTGTGCTCTCTGATGGCTGCCCACCTCCCCTCACCGTCTTCATAACTTTGAGGTCACCACCTTGAGAAGCCCTAAGCTCCTATTTCTTTTTGTAGGTTCCCATCATCTCATATTTTGTGGGACTCCCGTGCCTATGTTAAATATGGTTGTTCTCCTGTTTTATGTCAACTGGAGCCAAAGAACCTGGAAGGGTAGAGAGAAGCCACACACCACCACCCCCTATGCTGCCAAGAGGCAGTGAGGGCCCCTGAGCAATCTGTGCTCAGTTATGAACCAAGTGACATCTCTGCAGACTCCAATTTGTGGCTTACTTATGCTTCCTCCACCACAATGGGTGCTATAAGTATTATTATTTTCATTTTGCAGATGAGAAATGTGTAGAAGCAGCTTGTATATGGACACAAAAATGATAGAAGCTAGAAGTGAACTTGAGCCTTCTGAACCCAAACTCAAGGTGTCTGTTAGTTCCTTGTTCTACTTTCCCCCAACCCTCTCTCAGCAGGCATAGTTCTCCTGGGTGAAAATTAGGGTAGGGATAGAAATCCTCAGCTGCCTGCACAACTCTCACCTGGGCAGCTATCAGAGAGCACAAACAAGGTAGGGCTCCATGCTTTTCCCAGGCCTAGGTTTCTTTCCTCCAGGCAGCAATGCCAACTAGTCAGTGGAACACATGCTGCTATAGGGACATGCAATTTCCCAGTTCATTAACCACAACAACCTGACCTGACTGGGGTGAGGCAAAGAAGCAACAGGTCTGCTGTCCCCTGCATCTCCAAACACACACTGATGGATTTATACATTTGTCCAACACCAGGCCCTCCTTCCTTTGCTCCTTCTTTTGATTCCATCTGGATTTGCACATCACCCCACCCTTAGGACAAACTGTGTCCGCCCTCAGTTGTCTTAGACCAGAGCACAAACCACCTCTTTGCATTGTCACAGCACTTTAATAAAAGGAGTAATTTCTTTTCCTACTTTTAACTCTAAGTAGTTTTTTTCCCCCCCCTAAGTGTTGACCAATCCTACTACGAATTTGTGATGAAAGCTGCCCAAAGCACTAAGCAAAGACCAGTTGGTGTTAACATGACTTGCTTTTCACTTCCTAGTAGTTTTGGGGTCTGTATTTTTGGTGCAAATCAGTTTCCTACCAATTAAGTCTACTTATTTCTAAACTGCTATTTCAATTTGAACCTAGGTTTTACTGTCAAATTTTACATCTCATTTTTCTCCCAACATTTTTTACAACCCATGCTAAAGTGATCATAAAATGTCTCTATGGAATGGGGACACCCAATTAACATCATTGTCCTCTCTTTTGTGTCTTTAGATTGGATGGCAAGAATACCAGTAACTGGATTTTTATAGTTACTGGTATTTTTATAGTTAACATACCCAGCTCTGTGCTGGGTGGTTTGCAAAGAATTTTGTCAGTCTTCACGATGGCTCTAGGAAGTGGGTTCTGTGATGGCCTTCTTTTGTCTGAGTCACACAGAGGTTACACATTCTGCCCAAAGCCACACAGTAGCAGGTGACAGAATCTAAACTGGAACCCAGGTCTCTCTGATGCCAAAGCCACGTTCTTCACCACTCTGCTATACAGCCACATAGAAACAGGGTACAACATACCCCCAAATAATTCGGTCAGTTAGAAGGAGAGTTTTACATCAGAAATGTTGAATAAAATACTCTTGTATGTCTGTCTGTCTACAAGAATAATTTAAAAACCAATCCCCTAATGACTAACTCAACACATAAGCCTTCTCCATCCAAATAGCAAAGTTCTGACATGGTGACGACGTCCTCTCTGTGTTGAGCATCTCAGGACATGTGAACAAGGTGAACATGTTTCCCTTGACCCTCTGGGGCCGTGCTGAGGCTGCCCGCTGGTCAGGCGGCACATGCTGGCCCGTTTGTATCCTGGTTTTCCTGCTGTGGTTGCTATGAGGCAGAATGAACAGAAGGCAAGGAGGTTTCTATATAATCATCAAATGTGTTTACAGCCAGTCCCCAGTTTTCACCACCTCTCCTTTGACCAGTGCATTTACCCAGCCACATATCAGAGCCACCTATATTTAACTTTTCACCACCTTGACTCAAGAATTTGTCAGTTTCCACCAGGCGGTTAATATTAGCAGTAGCTGGCTTCCCGATCAATGCATGAGTGCCATCTAGGTGTGAACAGCGGGAACTGCAGCCACCGCAGGCAGATGGGTCTTTCCTCCATCTTTCTTTCAAATGCAAAAAGGACCCACATTAAGATCTTCATTACATGACTCTCCACTGGGCATTATATCTAGAAAATTGTGAAGATAGGGTTTCTAGTTTTGAAGGCTTTGTGTTATATAAGACTGGAAAAAGAAGTTAATAAATCGAATTTATTTTGTGACTTACCTCAAGATCATATGCACTGAAATCACTAACCGTCCCAGAATGTTAAGGAAGTTAGACTTGAGATAAAGAGAGGTTGTTTCCCAAATAGTTTCTGCCACCAAAATGCCTGATTTTATCTTGAACAAACGAGCCTCTCTGGGCATCAGTGTTCTCAGCACTGTCTTCTCAATAGTCTCAGTGAGGGTGGCCGATAATATGCTGTAAGCCCTTCCTCCAAGGGCTATTGTGTCCTATTTCTAGAATAGGACACAATTCTTCCACATGACAACTTATAATGGCTGCTATTTTGTTTCAAGCTGGCAGGTAGAATAACAAAGAGCAAAGCACCCTGTGACTTTTTGGAGGTAAGTAGGGCAGACATTGCCTACGGGCACGCACATTATACAGCTTGCCCTTTCTCTGATTAACATAACCCTGACAATGTTTGTATTGGCAATATCCCCATAAAACCATATCCATGACTGGTTAATGGTGGAGCTCCTGAGAAAACTATTGTTTATACGAAGAAGACAAGGTATAGATTCAGTCAACAAGTACCTTATACGCTTAGCCCTTCTTCCTGCCTGGAACATGGACTTCATGGAGAGAGAAGAGCCAGCTTGGACTCATTAAAACATGCGGTCACGTGCTCAGGGTAGAAGACCAAGACTGTAGAATCAGCTTGGCTCTTAATGAATTGCAAGAGCATCTTTGTCAGCCCAGGACCTCTTCCTCTGGATTTACTGTTCCAAACCCTCATTTGGTTAAACTCTATTATTGGGTTTCTGTTACAAGTACAAAGTCATCCCTAACATACACAATTCTGGTTTGTCATTTGCTTTTTTATTCAACAAATATTAGCACATGTCCCTGCAACTATGTGCTAGTAACTGTGACAGATACTAAAAGACAGTCCCACCTCCAGGCACCCGTGGTCTGGCAGGATAAATTCTATGGCAATGTCAACTGATCAGAAGGTATCAGAAGGAAGGGAGATGGTCAGAGAAGTGTCTACCAAGGTGGCTTCTTACCTGAGTATTTAGGAATTAATCTGGTCAATTACTAGGAGTTAGCTTGGTAAGGAAGAGGGGAGAGGGCTACAGCAGACACTGTTGTTTGCTAGCCCAGTGGGCATCCTTTTCCTCCATGTCAATAGCACCTTGGTTTTCATTCCAGTGTCCTCTCCCTCCTACCTCTGCGAACTTTGTTAAGTCCCTTTGTGACTGATAGTTCGGGGATGAGAATGAGACTCAGTTCTGACTAATAAGACAACAGGCAAGTTCTTCTTTGAAGGCTTCTAGAAAAGTTTCCCTCACTCTTTTTAAAGAGCATGTACAAGAAGGAATGACATCCCTTTGTTGGATGTCAGATCTTTGGGAGATGCTCAGACCTGTGGCAGACATTCTGAAAACTGGAGCGAATTAAGCCTGCGAAGACCGCACAGAGTTCAGCAGAGTAGAAAATGAAGAGAACGTCTCGGCACCCGTAGCACAGTGGTTACGGTGCCAGCCACATACACCAAGGGTGGCAGGTGTGAACCCAGCCTGGGCCTGCAACAATGACAATTGCAACAAAAAATTGCTAGGCGTTGTGGTGGGTACCTGTAGTCCCAGCTACTCAGGAGGCTGAGGCAAGGGAGTTTGAGGTTGCTGTGAGCTGTGATACCACAGCACTCTACTGAGGGTGACATAGTGAGACTCTGTCTTAAAAAAAAAAAAAAAAAGAAAAGAAAAGAAAGGGAAATTTGTCCTCAATGACACCACTGAATTGCTGCCTTTAATCAAGCCTAGGACCACCACGTGCCTCAACTTGAGTGCGTCAATAAACCCTGTTAGTGTTTAAGCTTTTTGGGTTGGATTTTCTATTATCTGCAGCTAAAAGCATCTGCTATGAAGGCATATTAGGCAGAAGCAGCAGCACAAACTCAAAAACTGAGAAACAGGGCATAATCTGACCTGTTTGAAGAATTAGGCATATTGAAGACCAACATACAAGGGGAAAGAGAGTCCTGATACACTACAGACTGAACAGAGACCTACACGCCCTGGCGGGATCACTGAAGTTTTACAGCAGACGAATGCCATGTTCAGATTCCTGTTTCACAAGATGACACTGGCGATTCCATATAAGAAAAGGCAACGGAGATAGGAAGACCATTAAAGTGGTTGGTTACTTACCTACACAAGTGCTGATGATGCTTAAAGAAAGGAAGTCGCAGTGAGAAGGAGGATGAATAGCCAAGTAAGGAGACCTATGAAGGTGGAGGTTTCCTTGGGGTTGCATCACCTCTGGCTGTGGTGGGAGAAAGGGAACAGGTATCGAGAGCAACATTTATGTTTCTGGCCAAGGTGTTGCTCATGCAGATAACAGGAGGAAGCATCTATGATAGTGGGGTTATTTTCCTTGGGGGGAGTTGAAGGAAATGATATCCCGTTTTAATTATCCCAAGGTGTGATGTCCCCGTTAGATGACTGGCTGGAGCCCACTTGCATGCAGCTGCTAAAAGGGGTAAAATATAGACTCATCTCCACAATCAAGCTCAGAAAATTTACCCCATCCTTAATGGTTTGATGTACCGGAAAGCACAATGTCATAAGGAGCCCAGATAGTCTCATGAATAACATTTGAATCCTACAACCTTGAAAAGAACTTTCTGAGCCTTTAGACATGAAGTTCAATCATTAGTTCTTTCCAGCCAGCCAAAACAGTGGCACCAACCAATACTTCGAATTTCAGACTTGGATATCCAGCTGTCTACTTGGTATCACTGTTTGGGAATGATCAGAAGGAGAAAAAAGAAAACAGAGAGCATCTTGCTAATCAAGGGATCAGAACTTGAACTCTGGGGGTACTTCTGTAAATGCGACACATCAGTCCTACGTGGTTGTGAGATCAGGGGACAGCCAGGTGCACCCGGCAAAGAACAAATAGATGGTATGATGGCAGTGCCCCCAAAGGAACAGTGATGCCTCCCCATGGCAATCTCATGACTACCTAAGTAATAGATTCATTCGTTCATTCAAACCAATACTGACTCACCATGCTAGATTGTGGAGGATCAAAGATGAGTAAAACAAGGTTGGTTCTGAATTCAAAATATTTCTGGCCATCCATGGGGAAGCAAAGATGGAAATAAAGTCAAAAAAGTAAACAAAGAATTACTGACGTCTCGAGAGGTCTGTTTGCACAGGGAGGAGAGAAAACACTCTGTCAGAGAGCCAGATTAAGAGCCTTACAGAGAAAATAACAGCTGAGCTGAGTCTCTCCCAGTGAACATCTATTTGTCAACATTTACAGGGAGGAAGAGACATTCGGGTAGGAGAAAGCAGGGGCAGAGCCCAGGTGCATAAAACACAGGCCCGGCCTGTTCATAGAGCTCTTCGTGGTGGTATGGCTGGAACGTATGTAACTCCAGCTTTAACCTTATAAAAGCCAACTATGTAACCAAATCTTATGTGCCCCCATAATTAAGAGAGACAGACATATTAACATTGTGCCCCTGCTTATTATTTTTATTTTTTTATTTTTATTGTTGGGGATTCATTGAGGGTATAATAAGCCAGGTTACACTGATTGCAATTGTTAGGTAAAGCCCCTCTTGCAATCATGTCTTGCCCCCAGAAAGTGTGGCACACACCAAGGCCCAACCCCCCTCCCTCCTTCCCTCTTTCTGCTTTTCCTCCCCCCCATAACCTTAACTGTCATTAATTGTCCTCATATCAAAATTGAGTACATAGTATTCATGCTTCTCCATTCTTGTGATGCTTTACTAAGAATGTGTTCCACTTCCATCCAGGTTAGTATAAAGGCTGTAAAGTCTCCATTTTTTTAAATGGCTGAATAGTATTCCATGGTATACATATACCACAGCTTGTTAATCCATTCCTGGGTTGGTGGGCATTTAGGCTGTTTCCACATTTTGGCAATTGTAAATTGAGCTGCAGTAAACAG
>CAUYPK010087376.1:0-54745 GCA_963574355.1 Loris lydekkerianus | reverse complement strand
GAAGAAAAAGTATCCAATGTACTCAGCCCTACTATGAAGCTAAACTATAGCTTTCACATGAAGGCTATAACCCAACTATACCACAAGACTATGAGGAAAGGACCAAGGAAGGGGTAGGGAGGGGGGAGGTTTGGGTGAAGGGAGGGTGATGGGTTGGGCCACATCTATGTTGCATATTTTTATCTATAATATAAAAAAAAAAAAAAAAAAATATATATATATATATATATATAAAAGAAAAGAAACTATAAAAATGCTTGAAGAAAGTGCAGGGAAAACTCTTGAAGGAATCAGCCTGGGTGAATATTTTGTGAGAAGGATTCCGCAGCCAATTGAAGCAGCATCCAAAATACACTACTGGGACCTGATCAAACAAAAAAGCTTCTGCATAGCCAAGAACATAGTGAGTAAAGCAAGCAGACAGCCCTCAGAATGGGAGAAAATATTTGCAGGTTATACCTCCAATAAAGGTCTAATAACCCAAATCCACAGGGAACTCAAATTTATTAGCAAGAAAAGAACACGTGCCCCCAGTTCATGGTGGGCAAGGGACTTAAAGAGGAACTTCTCTAAAGAAGACAAATGCAAAATCTACAAACACATGAAAAAAAGCTCATCATCCTTAATCATCAGAGAAATTCAAATCAAAACTACTTTGAGATATCACCTAACCCCAATAAGAGTAGCCCACATAACAAAATCCTAAAACCAGAAATGTTGGTGTGGCTATGGAGGAAAGGGCACACTTCTACACTGCTGGTGGGAATGCCTACTAATACGTTCCTTCTGGAAGGATGTTTGGAGAATACTTAGAGACCTAAAAATAGACCTGCCATTTGATCCTATAATTCCTTTACTAGGTTTATACCCAGAAGACCAAAATTCACAATATAACAAAGACATCTGTACCAGAATATTTATTGCACCCCAATTCATAATTGCTAAGTCATGGAAGATGCCCAAGTGCCCATCGACCCACGAATGGACTAGCAAACTGTGGTACATGTATACCATGGAATACTATGAAGCTTTAAAGAAAGATGGAGACTTTACCTCTTTCATGTTTGCGTGGATGGAGCTGGAACATATTCTCCTTAGCAAAGTATCCCAGGAATGGAAGGAAAAGTATCCAATGTACTCAGCCCTACTATTAAGCTAAATTATAGCTTTCACATGAATGCTATAACCCAACTATACCACAAGACTATGAGAAAAGGGCCAAGGAAGGGGACGGGAGGGGGGTGGTTTGGTAATGGTTGGGGCCACATCTATAGTTCATCTTAGAAAAATAAATTTAAAAAAAAAAGAAAAGTCCAGGACCAGATGGATTTACATTAGAATTCTACCAAACCTTTAAAGAAGAACTAGTACCTATATTACTAAACCTTTTCCATAATATAGAAAAAGAAGGAACATTACCAAACACATTCTACGAAGCAAACATCACCTTGATCCCCAAACCAGGGAAAGACCCAAGAAGAAAAGAAAATTATAGACCAATATCACTAATGAATATTGATGCTAAAATACTCAGTAAGTTTCTAACAAACACAATCCAACAACACATCAAAAAAAAAATTATACACCACGACCAAGTGTGATTTATCCCAAGGTCTCAAGGCTTGTTCAATACATGCAAATCTATAAATGCAATTCAGCACTTAAACAAACTAAAAAATAAGCACCATATGATTCTTTCACTTGATGCAGAAAAAGCTTTTAATAATATCCAGCATCCCTTCATGATCAGAACACTTAAGAAAATTGGTATAGAAGGGACATTTCTTAAACTAATAGAGGCCATCTACAGCAAACCCACAGTCAATATCCTATTGAATGGAGTTAAATTGAAATCATTTCCACTTAGATCTGGAACCAGGCAAGGTTGCCCATTGTCTCCATTGCTCTTTAACATTGTAATGCAAGTTTTAGCCATTGCAATTGGGGGAGAAAACGCAATTGAGGTTATCCACATAGGGTCAAAAGAGATCAAACTTTCACTCTTGGCAGATGATATGATCGTATATCTAGAAAACTCTAGGGATTCTACTACAAAACTTTTAGAAGTGATCAAGGCATACCTCAATGTCTCAGGCTACAAAATCAACACCCATACATCAGTAGCCTTTATATATACCAATAATAACCAAGCTGAAAAAACAGTCAAGGGCTCTATTCCTTTCACAGTAGTGCCAAAGAAGATGAAATATTTGGGAGTATACCTAACAAAGGAAGTGAAATATCTCTACAAAGAGAACTATGAAGCTTTAAGAAAAGAAATAGCTGAAATTGTTAACACATGGAAAAACATACCATGCTCATGGCTGGGAAGAATCAACATTGTTAAAATGTCTATACTACCCAAAGCAATATATAATTTTAATGCATTTCCTATTAACGCTCCATTGTCATATTTTAAAGATCTTGAAAAAATAATATTTCATTTTATATGGAATCAGAAAAAACCTTGAATAGCCAAAACATTACTCAGCAATAAAAGCAAAGCAGGAGGAATCACACTACCAGACCTGAGACTGTACTATAAATCGATAGTGATGAAAACAGCATGGTACTGGCACAAAAACATAGAAGTAGATGTCTGGAACAGAATAGAGAACCAAGAGATAAATCAGCCTACCGACTGTTATTTGATCTTTGAAAAGACAATTAAAAACATTCAGTTTTAATGTTTTTACATTAAAATAAAATAAATTAGGGAAAGATTACCTATTTAACAAATTACACTATTTAACAAATGGTGCTGAGTGAACTGGCTGGTGATCTGTAGAAGACTGAAACTGGACCCACACCTTTCACCATTAACTAAGATAGACTGTCAGTGGATAAAAGATTTAAACTTAAGACATGAAGCTATAAAAATACTTGAAGAAAGTGCAGAGAAAACTCTTGAAGGAATCAGACTTGGTGAATAGTTTATGAGGAGGACTCCCCAGGCAATTGAAGCAGTATCAAAAATACACTACTGGGACCTGATCAAACTAAAAATCTGCACAGCCAAGAACATAGTGAGTAAAGCAAGCAGACAGCCCTCAGAATGGGAGAAAATATTTGCAGGTTATACCTCTGATAAATGTCTAATAACCAGAATCCACAGAGAACTCAAACGTATTAGCAAGAAAAGAATGTGTGATCCCATCTCAGGGCGGGGAAGGGACTTGAAGAGAAACTTCTCTAAAGAAGACAGATGCATGATCTACAAACACATGAAAAAAAGCTCATCATCCATAATCATCATAGAAATGCAAATCAAAACTACTCTGAGGTATCACCTAACCCCAGTAAGAGTAGCCCACATAACAAAATCCCCAAACCAGAGATGTTGGCGTGGATGTGGAGGAAAGGGCACACTTCTACACTGCTGGTGGGAATGCATACTAATATGTTCCTGTTGGAAAGATGTTTGGAGAATAGAGTTCTAAATATAGACCTGCCATTCAATTCTGAAATTCCTTTACTAGGTTTTTACCCAGAAGAGTAAAAATCACAATATAACAAAGACATCTGTACCAGAATGCTTATTGTAGCCCAATTCATAATTGCTAAGTCATGGAAGAAGCCCAAGTGCTCATCAACCCATGAATGGACTAGCAAATTGTGGTACATGTATACCATGGAATATTATGCAGCCTTAAAGAAAGATGGAGACTTTACCTCTTTCATGTTTACATGCATGGAGCTGGAACATATTCTTCTTAGCAAAGTATCTCAGTAATGGAAGAAAAGGTACCAAATGTACTCAGCCCTACTATAACCCAACTATAATACAAGACTATGAGGAAAGTGCCAAGGAAGGGGAAGGAAGGGGGGAGGTTAGGGTGGAGGAAGGGTAATGGGTGGGGCCACGCCTATGGTACATCTTAGAATGTGTGCAGGTGAAACTTACTAAAGGCAGAATACAAATGTCTACATACAATAACTAAGAAAATGCCATGAAGTCTATGTTGAACAGTTTGATGAGAATATTTCAGATTGTATATGAAACCAGCACATTGTACCCCTTGATTGCACTAATGTACGCATTGCACTAATGTAACAATAAATAAAATAAAAAAGAAAAGAAATTCATTTTGCTTTTATTCCTACACACAAACAATACTGCTAATTATTTTTAGTAATCTATTATATTATTTTATGTTTGGTGTTCTTCATGTTACAGATTAAATTAACAATAAAAAATAGCTTTTAAAGTTATTAAAACCAATAACACAGTGTCACACCAAGAAAATTCCCAAAATCTTTTCTCTTATGACATATCAGTAGCAAAGCTCACCTGGGCTCTGTTAATGTAACCTTAAGATATTTTGTCTTGGCTGCCCCATTTATTTTTTCCTTTTAAGAAAGTATACAGGTAGAAGCTTCGTAAACTGCTGAGGTTTAAAGTGGTGAGTATTCAGGGTGTCTAAACTCCTCTGGCTTTCCCCAAAGTTGATGGTCTATAAGAAATTACTGGGAGGGAAGATGACTAGTCACAAAAATAGTGAGACCTCTAAGCAAAAGGAAGCCAATAGCTTCTCCCATTTGGAGGGAAGTAGACTCAGTAGCTACTTTTCAGCCACCACTGTATCCCAGGAGATCTTCTATGATCACTGTTGTAACTGTCCAGACCGTTATAAACAGCTCGGCTTTGTGGATCGTGAACCCCAGCCTCTGCTGGCACTGCGCACAAGGCTGAATGCCGCACAGCTTCTTGGTTTAAAGACCCTTTTCTTTGGCTCTAGCACTTGAGTCAAGAGATCTTACTTGCCTGGAGTAATGCCCCCTGTGAAAGCTGAAAGGTTTTAATCCAATTTCACAAAGAAGTTTGAGTATTTAAAATCTTCATTTGGGTGTGGCGCCTGTGGCTCAAACAGGTAGGGTGCTGGCCCCATATGCAGGAGGTGGTGGGTTCAAACCCAGCCCCAACCAAAAACCACAAAAAGAAAAAAAAGAAAGAAAGAAAATCTTCATTTGGTATCATCAGCCAGATATCTGTGATCAAACAGGGACGATTTGTATGTTCTTTCCTTTAATCAGCTTTCTAATGTAGCCAGATAACACTTAGCTGATGGCTTTTATTCACCAATAATTCATAGATCTGGGCTCTAGTTGTATCTCTACAGGGCACAGTTAATTGATGACATTATAGCTTTTTAGATTAAATTAAGCCAATGGATATGAAAATTAGATATTTTCCTGATTAAACCAGTTAAATGCTTTCCCCCCAGAACTTATTAATAGAATTTTTTTATTTACTTAATAATCAGGCTTTTATTAAAGTAATGCTTTTTATGATGTTATTTTCATATTTTCTATAATTCCTGCTTGAAACCAATATATTTTGCTTGTGTAAAATATTAATTTTTCAAACACATATGAATATTGCTTTAAAAGCACAGGAACAAATTTATCCAAAGCACATTTATTCTGTTCAAAATTAAGTTAAGGCAAAATACCCTTAACATCACACTGATACTATTTTTAATATAACGTGAAAATATATATTCTGTATGATAAATTATTTCAGTCTAAAAATTACAGCTATGGCTTGAGAGATTAAAAATACATAAATATAATGTAATTCATCAAAGACAGAGGCAAAACTCTAATGCTGCACCCTCAGGAGAGTATCCTGTATCTGTGTGTGACTACTGAACACTTGAAATGAGTTATTACAAATTCAGACATCTGTAAGGGTAAAACACACCCTAAATTTCAAAGACGTTAAAAAAACTCATAATTTTTATATTGATTACATGTTAAAATGATACTATTTGGGGTATATTCAATATAACATATTGTTAAGTTAATCACTCTAGTATCTTTTCATTTTACAATGTGTCTACTAGAAAATTTAAAGTTAGGTATGTGATTTGTGTTGTTGCTTTAATGTCTTGGCAAATTAAATTCTGTCTTTAAATTCAATGTACATGATTTTTGGTGTTTGATTGCCTAGGACAAAAATATGGATTACAAAAGAATAGTAAAAACCACTGTCTCAGAATTATTTCTCACAATAGAAATCAATAGTACTTATTAAGTTGACAATATTCATTATATCTGACCTACAAAAATAGCCAGTTCATATAGAGCAACTCTTCTACCTCTGATCTTTTCCTTTAGGTTTAAAGCTTGCAGGCATCTCTCTTGTGATACCAAGTACCCATGACTCTCTTTTTCTTACCTCTGGCATCCGATCTAAATTTTTCTGTATCAGTAGTCAGAATTCCCATTTATATAAGAGGTTTATTTGTTAGAATATATTGGCTGTGTCAGGGCTTCTCTCAATATATAATTAAAAAGCACAATACCACCTGTATGGTTCTCTGCAGCCCAGACTCAGGAGTAGCAGCAGGGTCCCTCTTATCAGTGTCACAATGCTGGAGATATTGAAACATACACAGTGACACCCTTTGATTTAACTGGGAGAGGAGTTATTCTTAACTCCTTTACTCAGTGTCCCAGAAACTGGTAATATGGAGAGAGAAAGGACATGGAGAGGGAAAATCATTACTGAAGAAGTGTGGCTGTCTGGGCAAGAAAGGAAACTGGGCTTAAATGTAAAGTTAGGGGATATTTCTACTACAATGGGAGGCTATGCCCAATTGCTCTTTGATCTGACTCCTCTTGAAGCTATTGTATCAACTAAAGAATCATTCCACTACAGACCCAAGAACTTCCCTGAAAAAGCTGAGGAGAGGGGAGGAGTGTCCATACAGGGGAGGAGACAGAGAAGAGCTTGGGGGGCAGCAGATCAGACGGCCCAGATGAGGCCCCGCCATCCACGGCCAGCACAGCAGCATGCTGCCAGACAGCGTGAACATGAGAGCCAAAACGTTTTTGCAAAAGTTACAGACAGCAGGTCTTATTATGTTTGACAACTTCCCATTCCCAAGGTTTGCTAGAGAAACTCTTTAAGGCAGAGAATTATAAAAATAGCCTTAATTTCCAAAGGATTCTAGAAACATCCTGAAGTTTCATCAAATCAGGACACACAGAGCTTCAGATACTGTTTTTGCAAATGCGGCAAATTAGACCAGAGGGCAGGCAGAGACTCTATTAACACAAGTTGCGTCCTTATTCAACTCTCCTATACACACGTTTATATTCTCTCCTGAGATGTAATCCGTGGTGTGTACATCTTGAGATGAGGTCGTTCTGGTCACATTTCAGACCCATCCGAGATCTCTTAGGCTGTAATTAGTACAGGAGGCCTCCGTGAATTTCAGGGTTGGGTATTTTGTCCTGTAATGTCCTGTTTCTTCCATGTTCATCTCTTATATGAATATACTCTGTGCTCTGTAGTTTAGATTTTAAGATGACTTTTATATCATTTTCCAATGTCAGTATTACAAAAACTTCATAAATCTGCTGGTAACATCTGTTCTCATGTGTTTCAAGTGACTTGCCTTGATGACTTTGTGTTCTGTGACACACAGCCCATGGGAGCCCCACAGTGGAGAAATGGTCCTAGGTAAGGAATCCCACTGAAATCAGTGTTTCATCTAAGCTAAAACCTTGGCCAGTTTCCCCTGAGAGATACACCCATATCCTGTAGAAACCCCTTCAACCTCGCCTCTCTGCACATCGCCCGGCTGAGCCTCTGCCCTTACCTGATATTCTAATAGATGTCAAGGAGAGAGTGGGAAGCAGACTTTTAAAATGATATGTATTAAAATGAAATTATGCAACTCCCAGTAGTAATTAGCAATTAACCTTTGCTTAGAACCATGGAAATTAAAAATATAACCATTTCCTAATGCTTGTTTTCCCACTACTCAAATTGCCAAATTCTTCTTCCCAGTGAATGTACATCCAGATGATTATGTGGCCCTCTTAACATCCAAAACTTTTTTTTTTTTTTTGAGACAGAGTCTCACTACGTCTCCCTGGGTAGAGTGCCATGGCGTCACAGCTCACAGCAACCTTAAACTCTTGGGCTTAAGTGATTCTCTTGCCCTCAGCCTCCCAAATAGCTGGGACTACAAGGTGCCCACCACAACGTCTGGCTATTTTTTGGTTGTAGCTGTCATTGTTTGACAGGCCCCAGGTGGGATCAAACCCACCAGCTCCAGTGTATGTGGCTGGTGCCCTAGCCGCTGTGCTATAGGCGCCAAGCCAACATTCAAGATGTTAACGTAGCATTCATCTCTCCACTTTTTTCCCTTTTATTCCATCAGAATGAATAGTCTGAACATTTCTGTTTGGGGAAAAAAGCCATGTAATGTGGTATGTTTCTTCATTCAATAAACAAAAGGTAGAGAATATTAACCTGACCTTGAGAGTCATTGATAATAACCATGACATGGTTAATTAATAGGGCCATCTTAAATACCTGTTTTTCTTCAAAGTCAATTCTGTTGAAATTTCTCTCTTAATATCTTTTCCATTTACTTTTCTAGCTGTACTGCTTAGAATGCCTCGTTTCAGCCATAATTTGCTTTCTCAAGTGATATAGAACTTTGCTCTCGAACTGTCAATGCAAGAGAGTGGTAGAAAGGAGACTAGACATCAAGAAAATATTAAATTAAAAGGAGAAGCAATCTGATCATGTTCGTGAACATGGACATGGGGAAAATGCTGAAACATAGTCAGAACCGGGTGTTACAGAGACTTTTGGAAAGAACACATAGGACAAGGCAAAGTGAGTCTACAATGTCTTATTTGCTTTGCACATATCTTTTGTGAACAAGTGCCATTGGATTGGATGCAAGGAGTGAGGTGATTCAGACAGGTGTGGACAAAAAGAATCCTAACACAGATATTAGATGGAGGAATGAAAACCTGGGAGGGAAGGAAGGAACTCAAGGACAGACGTACTGACTTCTTGATATTTGAGATATTGATGGTTAATATTCACTTAGCAGAGCCAGATACTCCTTTAAATGTTTTAAATGCATTTACATACATGTATTAAATAGATTAATATACACGATAATCTTCTAAGTTAGCCACTGCTATTTTTCCTGTATCCCGGTGAAACTAAAGCCCAAGTAGTAGAGTAACTTGCCCAGTGTTATGCCCTTTGGCAGAGGGAGGACAGAAAGTATCTGAGAGTGACTGATTGGCTTGGCAGTATAGAGACTCATTGTCCTTATAATTTAAACTGCTGAAATACTCTTTAGAGGATGAGATTGTATTGTCTTGCTTTGGAGCACAATGATAATATAAAATAAATTTTATTTTTTCTATCTATGCCAAAAATATTTATTTTTCTGGGGCCAATTATTATAATCTACTTTCATGTGTAAGAATTTTACTACTTGGCAGGGCGCGGTGCCTCACGCCTGTAATTCCAGCACTCTGGGAGGCAGAGACAGGCAGATTGCTTGAACTCAGGAATTCCAGACCAGCCTGAGCAAGGGTTGGACCCGATCTCTACTAAAAATAGAAAAACTAGCTGAGTGCTATGGCAGTGCCTACAGTCCCAGCTACCGGGAAGGCTAAAGCAGGGGAATCACTTGGCCCAGGAGTTTGAGGTTGTTGTGAGCTATGACAAAGCCACAGCACTCTACCCAGGGCAGCATAGTGAGACTTTGTCTCCAAAAAAATAAACAGAAAGAAAGAAATATTACTACTTACTTCATATTAGCATATTATTTATCATCCTCTATGTAGGAATTGCACACAGTTGGAATTCTATGCCAATAAAACAGTTTAAGTGAGGGCTGATAATTTCTACTAGAAATTGCCTCAAGTATAGTTGTTATATTTGATAACGTCATATCAGAGAATTGAAAGAATAATCACGTTAGGCATTTGTTTCCAAAGTCATTTTTATGTCATACCATTATTTTCAAGTGTGATCAGTCTGCATTATTTCCAGAAAAGGGGCTTCAGACAATACAGACAGAATCTGCAGCATGAACTAATTATTGTCACAATGTTTTTAGTGACAAAAAACACAACAATATTAAAATGAACATAGCTCACCAACAGTTTTCAAGTGTTCGTTTATAATATACTTGACTTTAGGAAACTTACAATGAAGATCACTATAGATCTCTGAAATGTTTTTAGGAAGCATACATTTTATAAACGTTTTAAGAAACTTCCTGTGATTTTGCATAAGTACTCTAACTTCTCAAACTTCAGCCTGCATCAAGGTCATCTGAATGGTGTCTTAAAATGCTGATTCCAGGATGCCACCTCTAGAGATTCCGATCCAGTGTGTCTGAGAGGGGCTGACGGCTCCTGGGTTCTGTGATGTTTCTCCTCATGGGCCACACTTACAGAAACATTGCTAGAGTTCATATTAAAGACAACTGAGATATTGTCAGTAAACGAAGCAAAACAATTAATCAAAATACAAAGAGAGCTAGGTCTGTTCCCAACCTCAAAACTGCTTGTTTCATTATTTACTCTCTAAGTTGGAAGTCTCCCTTGAAAATAGAAAAGAAACAATCTCTTTGTATAATCCATGTGTGTCTCTGCTGAAGAGGCCGCCTGTGGACAGAGCTGATCGTCTGTGAGATTTACCTTTCACTCTGGTTGCTTTTCCCATCATATCCAAAACATGCTGAAGGTGTGTGCTAAAATTAGAAGCTTTAATAGAAAATAGTAAAGACAGGCCACAAGAACCAGAAATCATAGAATTATAATTTGCATTCCAGTGGGAGCCATATATGAAAAGAGCTATTTTAATTTAATCCCCAGTTAGGGGTCCCGTTTTAAGAGCAAAAGAGAAACACTGAAATCGGCTCTGTATGAGAAAAGCAGATTTTTAATATAGTTAGATTATAAGGTAATAACATTTTTGCAAGTTTCTTAAAACTTAGGCTCCCACACAGGTTTAATTGCCACAAGCCATTAGCTGGGAACGTTTTTCTGAGGAATATATGTTGAATGAAATTGTGAATAGAAAGCAACTGTTCCAAATACCTTAAACTGCAGAACTTTCATGTAAAATATTTTTCTTCTTTAAAAAAGGGAAAGAGTATAATCTCACATAAGTTTAGAATACCTCAAATTTTTTACTCATTTCTAAAACATATCCATGAGAACAAACTATCAGATGGAAAGGAAAAGCCATAGAGATTTATTCAAATTCTCTTTCTGTATTTCTCCTTTTTCACAGGTAAGTCAATCCAACCAAGGTGGCAACAGTGTTCCTCTGAGTGATTCTCTGGGTGTCTCTCTATCTGTTGCTTTACCTTTTAACCCAGGAGCTATCTTGTGTCCATGCAGGATATTAAGCAATACACCTGGTCTCTGCCAAAAGCAAATAGACCCCCTCCCAGTAATAATAATCAAAAATATCTGTAAACTTTAAAATGTTCCTTGGGGTATGAAATCCTGCCCCACCACTCTAGTCAAGAACCACGACCATAAAGCATCCCATGGTCCATAAATATTCCTTAAAGTCTTTTATTCTTTACATATTTCAGCAATTGAGTGAATTTTTTTTTTTTTTTTTTTGTAAGATTGGATCTTGCTTTGTTTCATTGCCCAGACTGGAGTATAGTGGCATGGTCATAGCGCACTGTAGCCTCTAAGTCCTGGGCTTAAGGAATCTTCCTGCTTTGGCTTCTCAGGTAGCGGGGAACTATTAAGGGTGTGGCACTATAATGGAATACTTCTCTTACATTTTTGTAGAGAGACAGGGTTTTGCTATGTTGTCCAGGCTGGTTTTGAATTCCTGGCCCCAAGCAATCCTCCTACCTTGACCTACAAAAGTGCTGGGATTATAGACATGATCCACCACACCTGGCCTTAAATGGAATCTTGGCTCACACAACAGAAAATGATTACTTTAAAATTTAGGAAAAATGCCAGTAATGTTAGAAAAGTAAATCACAAATAATTAAATCTGTGTGTTAAGATTATGATCAGAACATGGACAATCTTTACAAATGTATAGGAAAGGTTTTTAATGATGTAACTATGGAATATACTTAAGAAAAAAGTGACTTTTCAAATTAGAACTTTGGCTACATAATAATAAATGATATTAACAAAATGAATACGACATTATAAAACAATCAGAATTGAATTACGTGAAATAATATAAATTATTCTAAAGAATTTTAAGAACTGGCCTGAAACATAAAAATAGAGATGTTCACATTTAGAAAATTGTAGAGCAGGTGGGCGCCGACCCCATATACTGAGGTGTCGTGAACCAGCACTGGGAAGGGGAGAGAGCCAGAGTGGAACTGGGGGACTGAGAAAAATACAGCATAAGAGAAGAGACAGAAACAAAGGATGGGCCTGGGAGGACTGACTGAGCTGATGGCTTGGCCAGCAGCAAAGCACAAAATCAGCTTTATTTTATAGTATCTGTACAGGGTTGTCCAGGGGGAGGTAACATAGACAATATGGGGAAATAGCATAAACAAAAGACATAGTTTTGGTCTTATAGTACAATAGGAAAATGTAAATAAACTTTAACAAAGACAAATCATCTTGTTAATGGTTTCTACTCAACTTCATTAACATGTGACAAGAAATAAGAAGGGAAAGATCATGAGGATCCCTCCCGGCATAGTTAATAAGACAAAGGAAGAACTATGTGACTTAGTGGTTACTACTCAACTTTGTTGGCCACAGCCAAACTGTAACAAAAAGTAGCCAGGCATTGTGGTGGGCGCCTGTAGTCCCTGCTACTCTGGAGGCTGAGGCAAGAGAATCGCCTAAGTCCATGAGCTGGAGGTTGCTGTGAGCTGTGACACAATGGCTATCGACCAAGGGAAAATAAGTGAAACTGTCTCTTAAAAATAAAAAAAAAAAAAAAAAGTTGTAGAACAATCATTAACATTTGTTTTTATCATAGAAAAATTAATTGTGGGTTAAAAATTAGTGAAAACACATTTTTAGATATTACAATGTGGTTAGTATTAACGCTATTCACCAAGCAATTTCAGGTCTTTGCTTACTAAGCATAAGCACGATTATATTTCTCTACATTGTGAACTTAATATGTGGCTTTCTTCACCCAATCAAATATGCCTAGAATCATTTTTATTTTTTCTTAACTTTTGGAAATGATGCTCTGTAATTGACTCTTGTATTTAAATACAGTTACAGGAAGTATTGGACAATCTCACTTATAACTGATGAATAGATATCATCAGTTGTGATGATTCAGTTCTAACATAGTTCATCTTTTATGTCCATCCTAAAACTTCCAGTAAGTTAATACAAAGTTAGTTTCTGCTTAATTCATCATTCATGACAAAGATGGAGATGAAATGCTGCATTTAATTATAAACATCTTAGATTAGATTTAATATCATATTCACAGGAAAATAAATTAAAAGCTAATATTTGTATCACATAACTCTTTGTACTTTAAGAAGGGTAAACTACTTTGCAATTAATTCTCTGTAAAATTATAAAATAATCCCTCAATTATTAGCTCATCTACTCTTAACCCCTGAGAATTGTGGAAACTGAAAGTCTGCTAATTGTTGCACATCTGAATTTCAACTCCCTATCATTTAAATTCCCGTCCAGTGATTTTCCTAATATACCTTTATTTCCTTCTATGTGCCATTAATTTCTAGATCATAAGGTATGCTGAAATATGTAGACCCACATACTGTGTTCTCTAGTTGACAGAAGTAATAAAAGATATAAATTAATATTTAAACCTACCTAGAATATACCAGGAAACATGAAGAGGATATTCCATATGAAAATTAATTTAATTCTCACATCTCTACTATAGGCATTTTTGTGCTGCTATTGTAGTTGTTTATTTAATACATCAAAATATAGATGAACAAACGCAACTAATTACTGTATTTTCCAGCTCACTGTTCAAGTAGCTGCTCTTAAAGACGCTTTTCCTTCACAGACTATAGCAATGGTGGAAACCACAGTCGCTATCAACAGTGTTCAGAATCACAAAAGTTAGGCAGAAGTCAGTAAGCAGAAGAGACAGAGCCAGGTGGCCTGTGGCCATTTCTTTTCAACATTGAAGACACTGCACATAAAATACGCAGGCAAATCAATTTGGTTGTGGTTCATTCGTTCTTTGTTGAATTAGCGTGATGTTGAAATAAGAATGCCAGCCGTCTCACAGAGGTATTTGTGGTGGAATGCAAACAGAGGCTGGGTTGCAACCATGACATTTGCTTAGATAAATTTGGATTTACCGCATTCAAAGCAGCTTCCCTAAAATATTGGCTACAGTTTAGCATACACTAGATATTTTACCAATTATGTTGACAAAATCAATTAACAAATGTAGTTGTTAGAGCCACATTTGGATACCAAAATGAATATGTGAGAATGAAAAAGAAAAAGATATTAGAATAAGGCACAAAGCAAAGACGGTTATTATAATTGTGAAATTTACCTCAGTAGGAGCCTATATTTTGTCTATTAAATTTTATTTCATAGTGTTCCCTTGGGGATATGACAGCCTAAGTATTTAATGTATATTTAGTGAGAAGAGGTCATGCGGGCCTGTTTCAGACTGTTCTCGTTGTATAAAATGTATGTTGTCGTACGGTTAATGCCAGTTTCCATGCTAGCCTCAGCCCTGTAGTCCTACTATAACCGTAGCCAACTAATTAGCACATAAGAATTCAGAAAACTAGATTTCTGAAATATAATTTGTGAAACCTTCCTTTCTCCATTTATAGACATGTATACATGTAATGAAATAAGAAGTTGAAGTCTCTTTAAACTTGAAAATGGATATTTGACTTATATATTTATCATCTCTGAGAGACAGTATCATGCTCATGAGTTTGAAAATTGGTCAGGAAGGATTATGCTTATTTTTTTTAATTAATTATTCTGTTTCAGCTTTCACTGCTGTTTCTCACCTTCCCCCCAACCCCATTGACTTCTATCACAAACAAGTCTTTTAAAATACACTGCCCCATTACAGCAGAATAGCCTGGTTAGTGAGGATCTAGGAGTTGGACCAGAAGCCCTTAAACCTTACGCAAATGATGCCAGTAAGGTTAGCCACAGCAGCAGTGCTGCATTCAATTATAAATAATGACACAACTACAAGTGCATGCCCTGGGCTTTCAGCTGATTAAATATCATAACCACTCAGCCTGTAGTATGGAGGCATGAAAGAAAGATTCCTAGTTTTACCTAGAAACTGAAACTCTATCACTTAAGTGTTAATTGGTGTTACATTGTACAACAATGCTGTGAACTAAAAAGGCCAGACAGGGACTCCCTGCTGTACTGTTAAAATAGTGTGCATCTATTATCAGCCAGCTAAATTACCAGCAGTTTGCACACCACCTCATCTAGTTGAAATAATGGAGGGGAACAGTAGGAGGCGAATGGGGCACATCTGTAAATTGATAAATAAGTTTAGTTCATGAACATCTAAATCCTACACTTTCTGGATATAAATACTTAATAAGGGGAAGTTGCTTAAACGAGATATGGTCACCAGTGTTAGAGGTAACCTCATGGCAATGTGAGCTTTTGTAATTAAAATGCTTATGTAATATTTTGTACTATGCACACAATATAAGCAAATAAGAACAATGTTGTCAACATTAAGTTTAAGGTAAGAATCATGGGGAATGTTCTAAGCAAAACTAAAAAAAAAAAAAAAGAAAAAGTCATAACCATTGAAATAGATATAGCTCCATTTACTCTCAGCAACTGCAGAAGGTAGATCACTGTCTTTGATTTACATTAAGAGGAAAATGACACTCAAGTTGATGCTCAAGACAGGTGTACAGTAAGCCAGGATGTCTGTTTCTAAGTTTCAATTTTGATATCTTTGTGCTGAGCCAGAGCATTATCGACAAATATATCAAAATTGAATGTAGCAGTAAAATAGGTTTATTTACTCATTTTGAGTTACCATATTTTTAAAAATTCATACGTATTTCATTTTATGGAAGAATAAGTCCCATAATTCTCTAGAGCCCTATTCCAGGGAATAAATAACTAAAATACTAGGGTGACTTTTGTACCAGCCTAACTTTGTTGATTATAAAACTTACTGTTTGTTAGTGGACATGAATGTGTCTAGATAGGGATGTGAGAAGTTATTTTCTGTGCTTAGTGAAATCTTAGTTACGCGTATGTCTGTAGTGATGGGTTTGTTAAAAGATTTATAGCATTTTCTCTGTATGTATTCCAGTGTGTAGAGGAATAATTTGTGTTGAATTTTTTTTAATGGAAAATAGTAAGCCTATGCTTAGATTTGATAAATTCTAGAACTGGGCTACGTATTGCAGTAACCATCAACTCTATATGGCCATATAAATTTTATCAAAATTAGTAAAACTTAGAATTCAGTTTCTTAGTCACACTAGCCATATCCCACATGCTGTCTTGGGACAAATTGATAGCAGCTACCAAACTAAACATTCTCATTCTTCCAGAAATCCTACTGGGCACTGCTATTTTAGAACATAAAAAAGCTATAAGATAACCAGGGTTGTGGCGGGTGCTGCAGTGTCAAGGTGGCTGAGGCAAGAGAATCGCATAAGCCCAAGAGCTGGAGATTGCTGTGAGCTGTGATGCTACAGTACTCTACTGGGGGTGACGAAGTGAAACTCTGTCTCTAAAAAGAAAAAAAAGCTATAATACATTGGAGAGTTTGCATAATTTTTCATGTCAGTGTACTGAATGTATCATGTTCACATCAAATATAAAATATTTATGAGCCACATATTGCAATTATCACGCAGAAGTATTTAAATAACTACAGTTAATATGTTAAAGAACCAGGTGGTAAAAACAGAAAAATGACACCAAACATGTCTGAGGGATTTCCCTTGACAGGTTACAAGCAGTAAGAATATAACTGAGGAGTAAGTCAGTGAGTTGGCAGGTCAGTCTCTAAGGATTACCCAAACTGAAAAAAAAGAATAAATCATCTTAATTATCAAAGTCATCTAGAGAAATAGGATGGTGCCAGTCTGATATATGTAATTGGAATCCTAGAAAAAGAAGACAATAGATTAGGCCAGAAACGTTTGATGAAGTAATAGCCAAAGTTTTTCAGAAAATAATACGGCAATAAAAACCACTGTTTCAAGCTGTTCAGAGAAAACTCAGAGGCAAACCAATGTTGAGGCTAAGGGTAAGTGTCCCCTTTGTCCTCTGAATATGCACCAAAGATCACTGAGAAAAGCTAGATCAAGAGGAGCAGAGGTGTGTGGATTCATTTAATCACAGTTGTACTGACACAGGAGCCTTGAGAATGAAGACCCAAAGTTCCAGGGGAAATGACACCAAGTTTAGATAGCTGTGTAGACACATTGTAATTATTGGACAAAAAGGGTCTGATTGAATGGTGACTGCCTGAGTGAGGAAGCCCAGTGTGTCCTGTCTGTCTGGACCTTTTTCTCCTCTCTGAGCATCCATTCCTCTCTTCTGAGTCCTTGGCAGGGTCCTCTTTGAAATGGAGGTTTTGATACTTACGGAGGAGGTCAGGTAACTTACTCATGGCCTGTTTTTACCTAGAAAGATGGGGAGAAATTCAAGAAATATTTTTAGGTTTTGTGGCCAGCTTTTGGGAAAGGGGGTTTTGATTTCTATGTTCTACCTTTAGGAAAGGGATTCTAGTTTCTATGGCTAGTTCCAGGGGAGAATGGGGCTGAGAAACAGGAAAAAAGGAGAGGGTCAAAGATAAACGTCCGCTTCTGAGACTTTCATTTTGGGGTACTGTTTACTGAGTATCAAAACAAACACAGGAAGGCACAAGAGAGCAGGATAGCCCCTGAAGGGAGACAGCTTTGCAGAGAAACAACCCAGGAGATTTTACAAAGGGACCCTAGTGAGTTCATCGATGAAAGTACCCAAAGCTGGGGAAAGGAACCTTCTAAAAAATTAGAGACAGCAGAGCCCCAGGTGCACAAATGGTCAGAAGTAGTATCTGTTCCCACTTGAAAGACTCGAATGGCTCAAAATTCATGAGGCCACGTGGAGCATAAACAGGAAATTCTTGCCTCGGTACCAGAGAAGATTTAATCCTAGACTAAACACTGGTATAATCTTAAACCAGGAACCTTAAAAATAAGTAATAAAAGGAGTATAGTATCTCCAAGTAACTTAACTACATCTGGGAAGGGCACTGACAAATAGTGATAGGAATACAGAAATATTAGCCCCTCGTGTGTAAAATTGATAGTTTATGCATTCCAATCAGAAATGATCAGACATGTAAAGATACCAATAAATATGTTCCATGAATAGGAAAAAAAAAGAAACAGTCAATTAAAACTCATCTGGGACAGACATGGATGTCACAAACGACATTAAAACTTTATTCCAGTGGATGTTCAAAATTTTTGTGGAAACATAAAATGTAACAAGATCCAAATATAACATCTGGGCATGAAACTACCATATCTGGGATGAATTATGCACAACATTAAATTAACAGTTTAAAAATCACAAAAAGAAAAGATTCACAAATCTAAAGACATAATAATAGATAAATAAAACACAGAATACAAAATAAAGAAAAGAGAAACAGTGAGCTATCTAACAACTTTATAAGTGTTAAAACACATGTAATTGAAGTCCCCAAAGGGAAGCCAGGACAATACGTGAAGATGGTTTCTCAGATGTGATCGTACGAATCCACAAATCCAAGATAGTCAATAAACCCTCAGCACAATGATCTTGAATAAAATGACATTAAAGCACATCATAATTAAATCATTCAATACCAATGATAAAGGAAAAATCTTAAAAGCAGGCAGAGAAAAGGACACATTAAACAAAGGGAAGAAAAAGATGAGATAGTCGATTACTCATTAAAAACAAGAGAAAAAACAGAACCTTTTAGGGTACTAAAAAAAAAAAAAAAAAAAAAAAAGACTACACAGAATTCTATATCAAATAAAACTATCCTTAAAAAAGGAGGCCAGAATAAAGAATTCTGTGGATCTATAAAATCTGAAAGAATTGCTTCCACAGACACACGGGCAAGAACTTTATATAAAGTTCTTCAGGAGGAAAGAAGCTGTGGGGAGATGGAGATCTGGATCTAAAAAGGGAACAGTGTGTTCCAGAGTCGTGATAATGAGCAAACCGTGAAGCAGGCCCCAGACTCAACGTCACATGGACAGCAACGGACCAGGCAAGAGATTAAAATTAGGAGTGCTGACAGGACCTCCAGAAGAAATCGCAAAGAGACACTCACAAAGGGGAATACGCGAAACTTAACCAAGTTTTTGAAACTTAGCAAAGTTTTCTTGAAAGTGACACAAAGCAAAAACAAAAAAGACAATGTTTTTTTAAGGGTTCTGCCAAAGACGTTGTTAAGAAAATCATACACAGACACTAATAACAGTATTTGCAAATCACATATCTACAAAAGGACTTCTTTGTACAACAAGAAACCTCTTAAAAGTCATAATAAAAAGGCACACAAACCTGGTAGTGGGAGGAGGTAAGGGCTTTGGGGTAGGATTTCCTCTTTCAGTTCTAACATATAAGGAGCTTCCTGGGAGTCATTTCTCACATTCCTACAAGAAAAAGCTCGACAAAGCGAGAATCAATTATCTGGACTCTTCCAAGAACCAAGTTTGCAGGGGCAACAACCAACTTGAAATCCAAAGAAACACGTGCATCCTCACAGTTGAAGCTTTCTGAGAAGTAGAGGCCACCACCCTAACTGGGAAGAGCACTAACACATTGATTTTGTTCTCCCCCTTATAGATCTCAAGAGGATCTCTAGACTGTGCTGAGTATGTGACATCTTGAGATAAGGAAGGAGTTGACTGTAACAGCCCAAGCTCTGAACAGCCCAGTATCTCCCCCAGAGCAGACAGTCTTTAGCCCAGTGTGTCCTGTGACCCAAGTAGTCAACCCAAAGCCAGCTGTCTTTTAGGGTCCCTCATCTGTGGTGCAACTGGAGCGCCAGCAGCTGAGACTCCGACTATCCTGGGCAGCAATCTGGGCCTTGAGAGACCAGCTCACAATGAATCTCCAGATTCTCTTGTCCCTGGCTGCCTATATATAAAACATCCATTTCATGTGCCTGGCTGCATGTGAGCATGCTCTGTCTCACCAGACTCAGATAAGTTGGCAACTAATCTATTGTGAACCTGCTCACAGGAGAGCATACACTTCTGGGGGATTTTCCTCCAGGGGCCCCGTGTAGTTCTCAATGTTGAGATCTGAGAAGGCTGCCCACATGGCTCTGGCAGGGGAAGGAAATCAGTAATCATCACTTTCCAAAGATTTCTTCATAATACAAGGCCTGTTCTCCAGGGGAGTGGCGGGGAAGACTTTGCTGGAGACTTATCCCAGCTGGGAGATAATTTCTCTAGTTTTCTCTAGTGTTTATATTTTACTGAGTGGGAGGAGAATAAACATAATCAATAGGGACCAAGTCTTCAAGAAAATGGACTGAGAATGCTGCGACCAAGGGAAGAGGCTGAAGGGCAGAGAGAGAACAGCACGCTGCTGAGAAGCACTTGTAAGGGCTGCAACCTGGAAACACACGCCCACTCCAGGACTAAGGTTTAATCCTAAGATTACAGAACGCTCTCCCTCCTTACACATCACCACCATACCAACAAGGCTTGACTGTAATGGTGCATTACAGCAGGGAGAGCTGTAGACCCAGACTGTCTCTGACAAATACTTTAAGATCAATGTCAAGATGGTTGACAGAAACAAGAACGCTACAATAATTTGAAGCATCTGGCACTGCAGTTATGACAAAGACTAAACACAGTAAATTCTTAGTTATATTAACATAAATTCTCACTGAATATTTATTTCAGTTACTATCGTAGGGACTAAATTTCTAGCTTTTAACAAAAAAATTACAAAGCATATGGAAAGGCAAAATAAACAAAAACTCTTCAGTCTGAAGAGAAAAAACAGTCATCCTCAGACTCAGAAATGACAATAATGTTGAATTTATTAGAGAATTTTAAATAACTATGATTAATATGTTTAGAGACTTAAGCAAATAAAAAAAAAAAACACAGAACATGCAAGAATAGATGGTTAATGTGAGAAGGGAATGCGGACTCTAGAATCAAAAAGGAAGGGATAAAAATTGGAAAGTGTAAGAGAAATAAAGAATGATGTTGATGAGCTTATCAGTAGACTGGACATAGTTGAAGAAAGAAGTAATAATGCTGATGATAGATTCATGGAAAATTCAAAAAATTATAATTAAAAATAACTGAACCAAACATTTAACAAATGGGGGATAATTTAAAAATGTATAACATGTATGCAATTTTAATACAAGAACAAGAAACAGATAATGATGCAGAAGAAATATTTGAAGTAGTAATAAACCACAACTTTCCAAAATTAATGGCAGCCACCAAACCAGATCCAAGAAGCTGAGATGAATAAAACAGAGACAGGCACACACACACTCTCATACCATGGAGGCAGGTCATATTCAAACTGTAGAAAATCAATGATAAGAAAAAATCTTATAGAATAGATTATAAATGTCTTACCACAACAAATAAGTAAACAAGGAGATGGTAATGTTAATCAGTTCGATGTAAGCAGGCCACAGTGTATATCAAATCAGCACACTATACCCCATAAATGCATTAACGTACATAGTTATGATTTAATAAACAAAAAAAAAATGAAAAATCTTAAAGAAATTAGAGAAATGAGATGACGGAATACCTTACTTGTGGAAGAATAAAAATAAGAGATAGTAGAGTTTTCAACAAAAACAAGGTGACTATAAATAGTGTAAACTGAAATATTCCAAGTTGAAAGAAAAAACTAAGAACCTAGAACCACATATTCACCAAAATTATCTTCCACAATGAAGGACAAATAGAAATGATCTCAGAGGAACGAAAAGAAAAGGAAATTACCAATAGTGTACTTGTCTTGAAAGAAATGTTTAAAAAAGATTCAGCATAAAAAATAATATAGTTAATACTTGAATCTACAGGAAGAAGGGAAAAACTGGACAAAAATACATAAAGGCAAAATGTAATGTTTTATTTTTCTTATTTTTATTTGACTGATATAACTATTTGTTTAAGAAATATTAGTGAGAATTTATTATATCATTATAGCCAAAAGGTGAGTCAAATGAATTATAACAATGAGACAAACGGCTTAAAGGAAGAATCTGCAATACATTGTTATAGATCCCTGGACTGTAAGTAGCATTACAGGATGTTAATTGATGGTGGACAGTGGTAAGTTAAAATATAGATTGGGACTTTTAAAGCAACCACTAATATCATTTCTTAAATGCATAACTGAAAGGCCAAAAGAAGAGATAAATGGAATTATAAATAATGATAAAAACAAGATAAGGCAGAAAACTCAGAGTTAAAAAACACAGAAATGCAGCTAGGAGCAATCAGTTTTAAACATGAGGAGTATTCATAAAACCTTTAGTTATTTACATTAAAGTGATTTCAGTTTAGTGAAATAATTTAAATACACCCATTGGAAGACAAGATCGTCCTGATGGATTAAAAAATGCCTAAGTCTATGATAGCTATTTAAAAAATGCCTTTACTACAAAGATCCAACTAGTTTAAAAGTAAAGGAATGGAAAGAAATATATCAAGCCAACATTAATAAAATGCTGAAGTAGCTATATTAATTTAAAACAAAGTAGACTTCTGAAGAAGAAAACCTGTTTGATATAAGGAGAAGCATTACATAATGATTAAAGTAGATCAGTTCTCCAAGATGGCAGAACAATCAATAATGTAGATGCACCTGTCACCCCCACGCCGGAGCATTAAACACACAAGGCAAAAGCTAGTCAGAGTGACAGGTGAAGCCAAAAATCTACCTTGGTAGTTGGAAATGTCAGCACCCCTTCATGAATAATTACTAGATCAAGCAAGGCAAAAATCAGGAGGGATGTAAAATAAAATGAACACCAATAACAACTTGATCTAATTGGCATTTATAGAATATTCAATACAACAACTGACACCACATATCACATATTCTTTTTAAGCTTACGAGGACTATCCAACAAGATAGCCACATTTTTGTTCATAAAACAGAGTTTAAGAAATTAAAGAGAAAATGAAAGAATTAAATTATTAGTAATACAAATGTAGATAGAAAATCCCCCAAATTTAGAAATTAAATGACATACGTCTAAATAATACATGGGTGATATTAGGGATCTCAAGAGAATTTAGAAAATATTTTGTAATAAGTAGAAATGAAAAATACCTTTTAGATACTTGTTGGCTACAATGAAAGTATCTCTTAAAAGAAAATTTGCAGCATGAAGGTTTATATTAGAAAAGAAGAAAGATTTAAAATCTGTAACCTAAGTTTTCACTTTTGTAAAATAAAGGAATAAGAGCAATTTAAGATAAATGAAAGTGTGCTCGCTTCAGCAGCACATATACCAAAATTGGAACCATACAGAGAAGATTAGCATGGCCCCTGTGCAAGGATGACACGCAAATTCGAGAAGCGTTCCATATTTTTATAAAATGCATTTCCTGACTATGTGCATATTGCCCTGTGAATAATCATGCCCACTGCTTTTGTGTTCCTCTGTGATGACCTTTAGGGCAAAATAAATAAAATCAGAATTAAAAAAAAAGAAGAAGATAAATGAAAGAAAAAAAACAAAAATTTGAGCATAAATCAAAATAGAAACAGGCTAAGAATAGGCAGAAAACAAGAAAACAAAAGCTTTTTTAAAAGATCAATAAAATTGGTAGTTAGGCAGACTAACCAAAATAAAAAGAAGATGCAAATGACCAGTATCATAAATAAAATAAAGAACATTATAATTATTTATATGGATATTTAAAGGATAATAATGATGGCTACAAATAAATCTATGTTCACAAATTTGACAAGGTAGGTGACATAACACAGTTATTGAAAAATACGACTGCCTATGTAGAAAATACTGAAGAATATACTTAGCAGCTTTTGGAATTAATGAATAATATAGCAAGATAGCAGGATGCAAGATCAACATATGAAATTCAATTGCCTTCGTAAATATTAGCAATGAACAATTGGAATTTGAAATTTAAAACAATATGATTTACAATTGTACTTCATTCCCAAAAGAAAAACTGAAAAACAAATACTTAGGTATGAGTTGAATAATATATATACTATGTATGTCTCTGTATGTAGAAAATTATAAAACACTGATAAAAAATAAAATAAGTTTTAAATAAATGGAATTATATTATGAATTGGCAGACAATATGTGTTTATGGTATCAATTCTTCCCACCTTAATGTAGAGATTCAGTGCATTGCCAATAAAAATCTCAGGTAGCTGTCTTATAGACATTAGCAAACTAACTCTAAAATTTGTATGAAAGACAAAGACAATATGAGAAGGAAGTTGCAGAACTCATAATATATGACTTCAGGAAATGCTATACTATAAAGCTACAGTAATCAAGTAAGCTGGACAGAAGTATAGAACAGAGAATTAAGCAACAGACCTCCAGACATAGCAAATTGATTTTTTACAATGGCACAAGGGGTGCTGTAACAATTGGACATCCACATGAAAAAAAGAAATGAACCTAGGCAAGACAACTTTGCTAAAATTTTTAACTAAAAACGGTTCACAAACATACATGTAATATGCAAAACTATAAAACTTCTAGAAGAAAATGTCGGAAAAACGTATGTCACTTTGGTGATTTGGGGGTGATTAGGTTTTAGTCATAACAAACTAAAGCATGACTTACATAAAAAACAATGTGTAAACTGGTCTCTATTCAATTTAAGTTTCTCTTCTGCTAAGAATTTTGTGAAAAAATATAGAGAATTGCTGCAGACTTGGAGAAATATTTGTAAAAAACATATATGATAAAAGTTATGAGTTGTACAAAAATCCCTTAGAATTTCATTAAACGCAAACAATTCAGTGAAAACATTTTAGAAAAGATAAGCCGTCTCAGCAGATATCTTGCCAAAGTAGATACACAGATAGAAAATAAGCACATGAAAACATATTCACCATCATTTGTCACTAGGGAAATGCAAAATAAAACAAATGAGATAACACAAGAGTCCTATTAAAATGGCAAAACTTAAACAAGAAAAAAATTACTGACATCACTAAATGTACTGCAAGATACTAAGCAACAGAAATTTCTCATTCACTGCTAATCAGAATGTGAAATAGTACAACCACTTCAGAAGACAGATTGGCAGTTTTTTACAAAGCTAAATATGATCTCACCAAAATAATCCAGCATGTATGTTCATCATTATTTTCCCAAAAGATATGAACACAGGTCCATAGACAAACCTGCACATGACTTTATATCAGCTTTATTCACAAGTGTGCCAAAGCAGAAGCAATCTAACCACAGTTGAATGGCTAAACAAACTGTGGTATGATGTACAGTAGAACGCCCTTCAGTAACAAATTGGAATGTGCCATGCGGCCATGTAAAGTCATGTGTGGATCTTACATGAAAGAAACCAGTTCTCTGAAACAAGAAAACTTACAGTGAGTAAAATGTGTCAGGAAGCATCAGAAGGATTGAATAAGAGAAACAGAGGGATTATTATATAACAAATCAATATATTCTGTGTGATACTGTAATTGTGGGCATGTAAAATGTTTGCTAAAATGCACAGAAACTTACATCATAAGGAACTCAGTGTAGTCAAACTTAAAAAGTAAATCAATTATATGGTCAGTGGATCCCGGGACAGAATACACATTGTGACAAGAATTCTGTGTTATAAATGTATAAGCTCACAGACTCTGATGGGTAGGGGGATACTGATTTATGTATCTTTGGGAATGTGTAGACTCTTTAAAACTAAATGAAAGTGAAAGTTCTATAAATGAGCATCATACTTTAGCTGATAATGTTGTTTCCCAAGGGGAAAAAAGATTCTAAAATCAGTCTTCATATACACTGCCTTAAACAATTAAGTAAATAGATATTGGAGGATAGGAACCAGGTTTTTCAGGAAGTGGGAGGGTACAGGTGTACAAGGGGAGGAAGCTAGAATGATATGTGGTGATGAATTATAATTGGAGACGTTAGTAGGAACTCATACTTAGCTTAATATAGGTATATATGGTTATATAGAGAGAAACATTTATACGTGTTTGTACGTGTGCTAGTAAACACACTTTTCTCCTTGCTCTGTTAGTTGAGAAGGCCCAAGATGGATGCCTCAGTCACAATGAGCAACCTGCATCCAGATCCTGGTACTGTTCCCATCCTCCATAAACCAATCCAGGGCTTCTTAGAGAAATGACGCTGGGATTGCTGCAAGAAACAGAGATGATCAAGGAGAGTCTTAAGAGTGCCAGAAAGGAAGAATGTACTAAAAAATGCACAATAGCCTCCCCGGTGGAAGGCTATCTAAGGGGCACAGAAACCATTCTTGAGAGGCGCCAATGAATAAAGTTGGAACAATTGAAGCAAAACATTCATTAAAGTCAGCCTGGCATGGTGTCCTGCCTATAATCCTAGCACTCTGGGAGGTTGAGACAAGTAGATAGCTTGAGGTCAGGAGTTTGAGACCAGCCTGAGCAGGAAGGAGACCTGATCTCTATTAAAAAAAAAAGAAAGAAAGAAAGAAAAAAAAAAAAAAGAAAAAAGAAAAAAAGAAAGAAAGAAAGAAAGAAGAAAAGAAAGAAAAAAAAATTAGCTAGGCTTTGTGGCAGTTGCCTGTGAACCCAGCTACTTGGGAAGCTGAAGTAAGAGGATGGCTTGAGCCCAGGAGTTTGAGATTACTGTGAGCTATGATGCTATAGCACTTTAGCCCAGAGCAACAAAGTGAGATTCTGCCTCTAAATAAATAAATAAATAAATAAATAAATATTCATTAAAGCAGGGTTGTATTATAACCCAAAGGGTAAAAAGTATATCCATGAAAGCCATTCTGAAATAAAATATTGAATAAATAACCAACTGAATGCATCAATAAGAGACAAGAGACAAATCTTCTGCACAAAAGAATTCAAAATAATTTGTAGAGATCCTCAATCTTCAAGCTGAGGGAACTCCTCACTCCTCACCTCAAATGTGGATGCCAAATAGTGACTTCCTCCACTTACGGAAAGGGAGGAAAAGAGTAATTTTATAAGTAGAGAAACTAGGCAAACAGTGATTCAGTGAAACCATCAAGATTAAGAGCGGTGGTGATAGAACATTTTGATGGTGATTTTCACATGATGTGCTTGGTCTCTGATGTGGTGTAATGAGGGGGGACTTGACCTTTACCCACAACTCTTCTCTGAGAAAATGTCACCGCCCAGAAACTCTTCACCACAAAAACATGACAATCTAATGGGATGCAGTATCTTAGATAGGATACTGAAACAGAAAAGGATTATTAGGTAAAAATTAAGAAAAGCTGAGTAAAATGCAGAATCTATTCATAATAACTTACCAGTATCAGTGTACTAATCATAGGAGATATTTCTTACTAATGTAAAATGTTAATAATAGAGACACTTGGGTGGGTTATATGGGATTTCTCTGTACTGTTTATATATATATATGTACACACACTGTATTTTTCTATGTATAATGAGAACTTTTGGTCCAAATTTTTTGAGGGAAAAGTAAGGATGTGCATTATAGATGCGCAGTGCCCAGCAGGAGCAGGAGAGGCCCAGGAGCCTCCCAGGACCACGGAGCCCTCCCACCTGGGCCCCCAGAACCGTGGGCTCCCGTCTGGGAAGTCCGGGATCAGGTGGAAATGAGCCAGACCCATGTCCACCGAGCGCTGCACTCAGCAGAAGGGGCGGTGACACTGCCGGGGAGGTGGCGTGTAGCTGTGCTGGGTGACTGCTGAGGCGCGAGGCCGGGCCATGGAGAGGGGACCAGGAGACCTGGGCAGGCCCCTTAACCCGCCTGGCTGCCCATGGACCGAGTGGACTCAGAAGCCCCCAGCTCACTGGCCACACGTGTGACGGTCTCAGCTCCACCCGTGATGTGGCCTGGAGGGAAGAGCCTCCGCAGAGAGGGTGGCCGAGGGAGGACGGTGTGACCTGGAGCTCACCAGGAGAACATGAGCCCTGCCGGATGTGTCTCTCCAGGGGTGTTTTCCTGAAGTCTGGGCCCAAAACTTGGGCGTGCATTATACACAGGAGCCCATTTTACATGGCAAAATATGGTACTACTATTCTAAACTAAGTCAAAAATGTGGGGCAAAAGATTTGAATAAAAATCTTAACACAGATACTATGTGTTTATCAGATAACATGAGAAAATAATGCCCAACATTATTAGTCTTTAGGTAAATACAAATTAAATCCACCATGAGACAGCTTTTTCTACTAATATAGCTAAAATTAAAAAAAAAAAAAAAATCTGACAGGTTCAAATGGAGAGGCCTCAAGAGTAAATGGAATTCACATATACTGCTACTGGGAATGCAAAATAGTATAGCCACTTTGGAAAATAATTCAACCGTTTCTTGTTAAGTGTGCATTTAATATATGGCCCAAGCTGGGAATTCCCTTCCTATGCAGTTAACAGAAATAGTAGGATAATGGTCACACACAAAAAACTGTACATAGGGTTTATAGCAGATTTAGTTATAATGGCAAAGAACTGGAAAGACATGAACTGTCGCTCTGGTGATTAGGTAAGTAACATGGGCTCTATCTATCCACAAAATGGAATACTCTCCAAGGGCAAAGGAGAATCAGCTGTGACACGTGCCACAACACATCAAACACACATGCATTGCTGGGTGAAATAACCCAGACACACTGAATGAGTCCATTATATTATTTTCTGCAAAATTTTAATTACGACAGAAAATAGATCATTGGTTGCCAGGGACTAGGGATGGAAGTCTGGATTGATTACAAAGGCATATGAGGGAACATTTGGGGTGAAGAAAATGTTCTGGAACTTGATTGAAATGACATTTTTATGACAATATATCTTTTATTAATTCAAAGAATTATACATGTAAAAATAGCGAAACTTATCATGTGAATGTTACATCTGAATAAGCCTGACTTTTAAAAGATAACAACGCTCCTATTGCCTTCTCAACATTTCTATAAGGAGCAAGTGGAATAATCTATGTTAATTTTTATATTTTTAAACATTGCACAACATGTATAAGCATTAGTACAGTGATTAATGCGTTAGGGTTTGAAAAAAGTATCAGTGTAAATATTTCATTTTCTACAAGAGCATGATACTGAACCTCTTTGAGCCTCAGTTTCTACTTCCCTGTTATTGCAGATGTCTGTAGGAGACTGACATGAAATAACACCTGTTTACAACCAGGAGTACCTGGAACTCAGTGACCTCTACACGTGGTACATGTAATTATTGCTGTGTCTGCTGCTTCTACTGCTATTATTGTTGCTGCTGCTATCCCATTTATTATTAAAATTTAATTTTTTTTTTCTTTTTTAAATTTCAGATTAATATGAGGGTACAATTAGGTTTCAATGTTCGTGTTTGTTAGGTAAGGTCTCTGTTGTAGACGTGCCCTGCTCCCAGGAGGTACCATGTGCCCTAACGTTGTGCCCATTAGGTGGAAGCAGACAAACACCCTTTTAACTCCCTTATTAAAATTTAGAAAAGTATATATATATAAATCTTCATGGTAGACATAAAATTTAAAGACTCATTAATATAGAGTGGAAAATTTGATCAATATGTGAAATACAAGCCAGTTTGAAGAATTTTGGCAACTGCGTATTAGGAATAACTTAAAAAGCCTGGGGCAAAATCAAAACCTGAGTCTGAGCCTTTCCTTTGTGCTTCTGTAGCTTTTTGTGCTTACCTCGATAAAACTGTTACTACTTAGTTTGGTGGTGTGTGTTTGTCTTTATTTGTAGACTGTTAATAACTTGTGGAGAGAAAAGGTATTCGCTTGTTTCTGGTCTTTATTCCTTACAATCACACAGCAAACCCACTGCCTACCATTTAGTAGAAGCTCAGGAAATACAAGTTGAGCTGCTAAGAATCATGGCTAAGATTATATTTTTCATCTATATGGCTATTTTAATAAATTTTGCTGATATCTCTAAGACACAAATACATATCTAAAACACAAATATAGACATTAAAAAGGCTATTTGATCTTTCAAAAAAAAAAAAAATACCCTAAACCACAATAGAACTTTAGTGTGCTAGAGTCAGATTAACCATATTTAAAAATTTTTCTCTTTCATTTTATTCCACCCTGTTTTATTGATCATTAGAGGTTCAGAAATTTTAAAATTTATCTTGCCTCATACAAAATATTTAAGTTGTTCGACATCTGAAATATCTTTTACATAGTAAATTTCTAATTTACTATCTTCCATATTGATTTTTTCCAGAAAATTAATTTTTTAAGGCAGCCGATCATAACAGATAATCCTTATATGTACAGTGTCATGTGTATATACATTGGTAAATCATTTTCTAAAATAATACTTTCATATTGGTAAAATATATTTTAGCTGGCATTCTGTGTAATGCAGTCCATGTTATAAAGAGAGAAAATAATACAAAATAGTTAAAAATAATATTTTCTTGACTCTGGACAGACTCCTATTAGCTTTAACATTTGTCCCATTTATCCATGTTTAATTCCTATATTTTATTAATTCACTTTAAAATGTTTCAAATAATATATATTTGGCAAAAATTTGTACAAAAATTTATTCCAAAAATTTGTACAAAAATTTATTACAAAAAATTGTAAATAAAAATAAACAATATGGGGTGCAAATTAGCTATAATTCTTTGTCCCTCCATCAACTACACCTAAAAAGTTGGCTGTAGCTTTTCAGTTATGTCACATGTACATACACACACACACATACACATATGTACACATATACATATGCATATATACATAAAGACATGTACACACCCATACATTTACATATATACACACATGTTTACACATATACATAAATATATACACATGAAAACACAGGCATACATACACACATACACACCTGCACACATATGCACAAGACATATACACACATGCACACACATACACATCCATGCAAATACACATACATATACACTCATACACATACACACATGTCCATACAGATACACACTTGCACATATACATACACATATATACACACACATACATATATTCATACACACATGTACATACATGCACACCAAAATACATATATACACACATAACTCATATACTACATGTACACACACACATGTCCATACATATACACGCTTGCACATATACATACACATATCTACACACACATACACATATTCATATACATGCACACACATGTACACCAAAATACATATATACACACACACATGCATACATATATATATACACATCTCATATATACAGAGGGTGAAGAAGGGTAAAGCAAGTGACTGAAACAGAGAGAAAGAAAGACAGGGGTATTTGTAAGAAATGTTGCCTCTTTTAAAAGAGACAATAAGCAAAATGCTGTCATTAAATGAAGAACATCAAATATTTGTGCCAGCTCACATCGAGAACTTCCCAAACACCTGGAAACTTTACCTCCAGTTGACTCCATACCAGCTTGTTGCCATATTTTGGCTGCTACTTTACATTATAATGACATGGTGCGGAGGAGACAAACTGTTGCTTCCCTGCTGACGATGTCATCAATACGCACCTGTTTTCTGCAGGGAAAACTGCAGCAGTAGATGCCGTGGCTTCTTAACCTGAAAAATGATGACAAAGTAGCATGCTGAAAACACATGAATTTGACAAACTTTCACATACTGTTTGCAAATTGAACACAAGCAGTGGGACGCTGGCATATGTGACTATTTCCATGATGACAGATTAAGATGCCTTAAGTAAAAGTGGGAACCATTCATGAAAAAGAAGAGGAAACCCAGTCATGAGACAAAGCTATAGGGTGCTAATTTAATGTGTTCTAATGTTCTCTAAATCTTTTTCATTTTAATATGAAAGTTTCTTCTTAAAGCTACTGATTCAGTTAACAGTATACACAGCAGTAGGGGTGTGGGGGAGTACATGAGACTTTTTCCTGAATTTTTTTTGTATTAATATATCTCAGACAAAATCAGTATGTTTCAGGTAACTCTTAATTTTCTTTAAAATTAGTTATTCATGCAATACACCTATGAAGATATATTTGAATGTAGGTGTCCTATCCGTTATCGGCCCTCCAGATTGGGTTGCATTATCCACCTTGTTGGCCAATTTCATGCAAAATTGAACAAATTGGGCACAGGATCAAATGGTTCTCTTCCTTAGACGACTAAAATTAGCACAGCCAACAACAATATTGAGTTTTTGATCAGCTTGATTTTACCATTGAGTATTCTTTTAAAGAACGCTAGTATTTCACATTTATGATGAAGACAAATTCAAAAACATTTTAGAAATTCTTTAAAAATTACTATTTGTATTAGTGGTAGTAAATATACCTCCTCATTAATAAGAATAAATAAAATTTAAGTCTTTATATACCAATCCTTTTATTGATTAGCTGGTTTTCTACATATGTGCTCATGCAAAAATATTCTGTCTTCTGGTTCTAATTAAGATATGTTGATGTTAAGAAAATCTAACCCAACCCACTGCATTTTGAAAGAAAATTATATATTAATGGAAAAACATGATTTTCAACCATATTTTTACTGGAAAAATGGCAGAGATTTTCTGCTTATTCTTTGCTATCTTGTTTAGTTTATTGATAATTTAATATACAATTAAATTATTACATTATCTTACACAACTGTATTTACCTAGTATTAAAGAATGGATGTTCTGGATGTGATGCCAAAGATTTGAATAATACACGGTTCTGTTTATAGCAGGAAATCACAAATGGTGTTAAAATAGTAGGGGAAGAATAGCTCATGAGATAACAAAAAATATTAGCTTTTCTTTCTTTTTTTTTTATTGTTGGGGATTCATTGAGGGTACAATAAGCCAGGTTACACTGATAGCTTTTCTTTCTAAAAATTTGTTTAGTATATAATAGACAAGTTATATACTATATATATATATATATATATATATATATATATATATTCCTCACCTAGTGGAGATTGTAGGAGATACAGTTCCAAATATTTCTTCTGACCCAAATAGCAAAGAGACTGCCTCCCTGATTTGTGATTAATAGTCTGCTGTTGACTGAGAGACAAATTAATTATGCTGTTGAATTACCTCTTATTGTTTGCATCTAAACCTGAAGTTTATCACCTTATAATAGACTTTCTCCCCCTTAGTTTGTTCAAGTATTGTAGTCCTATTTGAAATTGTACTTGTTTATTTATTTTTTTGTTTTCTTGAATTTGTGTTTGACTTCTTAGAATTGAAGGATATTTAAAGGAACTGCTTTTAGATATCTGATTCATTGCTATGCTCAGAATGTCAAGAATGGTGCAGGAGGCATAATGCATGCCCAGTTAACACTAGAGTTTACTGAAATGAGAGAATAAACAAATGAACAGTCAATTATCCAACTTGATAATTAAAAATTGTTTCAGCACTTGACTCACATTGTCCACACTAGGTAAAGTCTATTGTGAATAATTTGTGGATATTGTAAATGACCCTCTGCCAGTGATAAGAATACCATCAAAATCTAGTCTCAATCTCGAGGGCCACTAAGAAGTGGCTGACAAGGCAGATATTTATCGGTACCCTTTTTTCTTATTGAGATTTACTTAGAAACACAGAAAAAAAAGCCATAATCTCAAACTTAGATATCTGCATGTTTGTATTTATACTTACTCTTCCTGAATATAGCCAAGTCCCTTGTGTTGGTATATTTTTGATGCTATAATAACAATAGTAGTATAATCTAACATGGCAATTATAGATTCTTCATGCAGATGAAGAAGGAGAGATTTTAGAAGGAAATCCCACATAAACAGAGTTTCTCTTGCAAATAATTTATTAATCCATGATTCTTCACTTTTATATTACCCCTTCATAATAAATATAATACAACTCAGCTAACTTTCATTCTAGTTTTAAACAGATCATTACTTCTCTGTCAAGTAATGGATGGTACAGTTGATTTGTGTATAAAGGACACTTTTGTTAAAAAAGAAATCTTTTTGGAGGGCTGGGGTACAGAGCTTCACTCTATTGCCCAGTCTAGAGGTCCATGTCTCAACCTAGCTCACCTCAAACTCCTGGGTTCAAGAGATCCTCTTGCCTCAGCTTCCCAAGTAGCTGAGACTACAGACACCTGTCACAACTCCTAGTTTTTTCTGTTTTTAGTAGAAACAGAGTCTTGCTCTTGCTCAGGCTGGTCTTGAACTGCTGAGCTCAAGGAATCCTTCTGCCTCAGCCTTCCAGGGTGCTGGGATTCCAGGCATGAGCCACTGTGCCAGCCTAAAATAATAAATCTTAAACATAAGAATTACAGTTGATATTTTGTCTTATTTACACTATCAAAGGACACAAAAATATACATCAAAGTCACAAATTGTATGTCCAGTTCTGTGAATGTGCTAACTGAATGAAAAGATGGAGTTAATGCCTACACAATTAAACTTACTGCCACTCAGGAGCAGAAGTCAACATCCCTGTAACTCATCAAGCTACCTTTAAGTCCTGCGCCAAAGAATGGAGACCACAAATTGTTCTTGCCTAGAAGTCAGAGAATTACAGTATTAGGAAATTGAACAAAGGAGCTAGCACAGGACTACCTTTAGTGCCCCTCTTGTTCGTGTTAATTTTGATATATTTAGCTGGCCAGCCTGTGCTTGACTTGTACTTGGTCCATCTCTAACTTCTTGAATCCAACTGTGTTGGGATCTGACTCTGCCAAAGCCTGGCCTACCCCATCTGCTCTGACTGCCTGCCAGGATTCCCGGCTGCCCTGAGAAACCTGCAGAGACATTCCATTTTTTGTCTCTCCCATGAATATTTGAGGTTCCCAAATAAGTGACCACCAGATAAGTAAAGATTACAATGTCACAACGATGGACAAGAATATTTCTATCTTGTTGACATATAAAGCGACTTCCAGTTATAAGAATCTGTAATGCCTAAAATACAGAACTTAGTCTTAAGTGACAAAATTAACAATTTTGATGAACTGAAGCATAAACCAAGTCGACCAGCACAACAGTGCTAATCCTTATAACTGTATTCAGTAAGCAACACATACAGAAATTAACCTGTATATCCTGAAAGACAGAACATTAGCAAATAACATATTAGCAGTAATTTCATCTTAGAAGAAGAAAACATGATTAAGGCTTGAGAAGTCTCAAAGCTTCCCCACGCTCTCACTGTATATTCATCAAGAGAAAAACTCTCTCTGTTAGGAGTAGAGAGTGCAACTATTTCGTATCACATACTGTATTTTTTCACTTTCTTCACTTGTTAAATAGATATACTTTTATGATCATATCAATCTGAGTCATTTTTCTTAAATGTTCTTTTTTCAAGCTGTTTTAAAGCCTTGAAAATTCTGGTAATAGTGAAATTTTAAATTAGAACAGATTGGTATGTTTTATAATACTCAAAAGTTAGAGGAATTAATCCCCGTCTCTGATTTTTATATTTATCATTGTTTATGGGTTAGATTCATGAATTGAAGAACAATTCTTTTTGTTTTCAGTTCTGTTGCTTAAGTATGAACCACTTTTATATAATTACACATATTTCAAAAAAGAATAAAATTGAAGTGATTTTTTGCTATGAAAACTTACATTTATAAGATATGTTCATCTTGATTGTTATAGGGTTTATTTATTATAATTAACCATGACAAGACTTTGTTGATTATGTTTAACACACTCCACAAGTGGAAAATGTGTTTTCCTTAAAAAGAATAAATCGTCCATCATATTTTAATTGCATTTGGAGAAACTGTAGAACCAAATTACTCAAAGCAATATAAAAGACAATTTAATTGATAAATATTATAGTTGTCTAAACTAGAACAAATATTACTTTAATGAGATTTAGCATTTTGTTTATTATTTGCTTATACTGAGATGTTAAGCAGTTTTAGCAAATATTTTCATGGCCTACGTTTTAGAGAACATATGCTCTATACTTCAAGAAAAGAAAAATTATGCCAAGATTGGAAGATTGCAAGCTCTTTTTCTTGGTCTTTCCCCCTTTTACTCACAGATTATATAAAGACACACATACATACACGCAGGCATGGCATGTATATTCATAACCACACATATACCTATATATAGGTATGATTTTTTTATCCCAATGCCAATTCTGAAAAGGAGGAGAAAAGTAGCTTTGTGAAATAAAAGGGTAAAAGCAAAGAACAAAGAAAGATGGAGACTTTACCTCTTTCATGTTTACATGGATGGAGCTGGAACATATTCTTCTTAGTAAAGTATCTCAGGAATGGAAGAAAAAGTATCCAATGTACTCAGCCCTACTATTAAACCAATTGATGGCTTTCATATGAATGCTATAACCCAGTTATAAAATCATTGTCTTTTCTTACTTTGGTTGAAAGCCGATTGTATCTGTGAATAAAATTGCAACACCTGCTTTTTTCTGATTTCCATTTGCCTGAATTATAGATGACCATCCCTTCACCCTGAGTCTATATTTATCTTTTAAGGTAAGGTGAGATTCTTGAATGCAACAGCTGTCTGGCCTGCGTTTTTGTATCCAGTCAGCCAACCTGTGTCTCTTTAGAGGGCAGTTTAAGCCATTCACATTAATTGAGGGTAATGATAAACCCGACAGAGTTTTGGGTATCGAGTTTTTTGAAAGTCCAGTGGACATTTTTAATCCTTTTGCCACTATGGAAGTTAGAATTTGATCAAAAGTTTCTGAGCGATTTTACTTCAGTGGTAGAGGATTATGTTATTCATTATGGAGGATAGGTCTGAGAATATCCTGAAGAGCTGGTTTAGTTATGGCAAATTTCTTCAACATGTGAATGCTATTAAAGTATTTAATTTCTCCATCATAGATGAAAATCAGTTTAGCTGGATACAGGATCCTGGGTTGAAAATGGATCATTCTCTCAGAGACCTCTGGGATAATTCGAAGAGTTCTAATATTCACCTTATACGAATACCTCAAAGTGATGAGGTTGCTCCAAAGAATACAGATGGTTTGCTTCATGAAATAATTAAAGAAAATTTTCCAGACATGGTCAGAGATTCTGAAATTCAGATAGCAGACAGTTTCAGAACACAGCAAGGCACAACCCGAATAAAAATTCTCATAGACACATTATAATTAACTTCACTAAAGTTAACATGAAGGAGAAATTTCTGCAAGCTGCAAGAAGTAAGAAAACCATTACATACAAGGGGAAGAGCATTAGAATGACTGCAGATCTCTCCACTGAAACCTTTCAAGCTAGAAGTGGGTGGTCATTGACCTTTAATCTCCTTAAACAAAATAACTTTCAACCCAGGATCCACTGCAGAGACTGAGGGAGGAGGCTCATGAGCAGCGCCCCCCACTCCCAGTTATAACCTAAGAATATGGGAAAGGGGGAGAGGGAAGGGGAAGGATGAGCAGAGGGAGGGTGATTGGTAGGATTACACCTGTGGTGCATCTTACAAGGGTACATGTGAAACTTAGTAAAAGTAGAATATAAATGTCTTAACACAATAAATAAGAAAATGCCAGGAAGGCTACGTTAACCAGTGTGATGAAGTGTGTCAAATTGTCTATAAAAACAGTGTATGGTGCCCTATGATCACATTAATGTACACAGCTATGATTTAATAAAATAAATAAATAAATAATAAGCAAAAAATATGCAGACTTGGCTCAGTGCTTGTGGCTCAAGCAGCTAAGCTGCCAGCCACATACATCTGAGCTGGTGGGTTCGAATCCAGCCCAGGCCTGCCAAACAACAATGATGGCTGCAACCAAAAATAGCCAGGCATTATGGGGGGTGCCTGCAGTCTCAGCTACTTGGGAGGCAGAGGCAGGAAAACCGCTTGAGCCCAGGAGTTGGAGGTTGTTGTGAGCTGTGATGCCACAGCACTCTACCCAGGGTGTCTGCTTGAGGCTCTGTCTCAAAAAAAAAAAAAAAAAGAGAGAGACTTTACATCTTTTGTACTCACTTGGATGGCGGCAGTGGAACACCTTCTTCTTAGTAAAGCATCGCAAGAATGGAGAAGAGTCCAATGTACTCTATTCTAATATGAAGGCAATCAATGAGCTAATACAAGGGGTGGGTAGGGGAATGAGCAAGTGGGGAGAGGGGAGGAGGGAGATAGGGTGTCATAGTGTATGACACACCTCTTGGTTTTGGGATACAGTATAAGGGGGACATTAACAAATGCAACCAGTTTAACATAATTCTTTACATCTTCAATGAATCCCAAACAATACAAAAAGAAACAAGAAAGTAAAAAAAGTCAAATTTATAGCATTTATCTTCTCATACCACAGTGGAATAAAACTAGAATTCAGTTCCAAGAATTGAAAGCTACATGGATACAGCAAGAGTCAATTTTTGCAAGTGGTAGGAGGTATTGGTCCAGTTTTAGTCTTCTACATGTTGCTAACCAGTTCTCCCTACCACCATTTATTAAACAGGGGTTCTTTTCCCCAGTGTATGCTTTTGTTTGGTTTATTGAAGGCAAGTACAGCTTGTTTCATCTGTGCATTCTCTATTCTATTCCATAAGGCTGTATCTCTATTTTTCGTGTCAGTACCATGCTGTTTTGATCATTGTCGATGTGATACGTCCACATTTGTTTTTATTTCTTAGAATTGCTTTGGTTATTCAGGAAATTTAAGATATGAAATGATTAAAATTATAGAAGAAAATATGAGAAAAACTCTTTATAAAATCATTCTGGGGAAAGATTTTATGAAGACTCCCCTTGGCAATTGCAGCAATGCCAAAAAAAAAAACAAATAAATGGGACATGATCAAATGAAAAAGCTTCTGTGTAGGTAAGGGTACAACAACTAAAGCAAACAGACAGCCTTCAAAATGGGAAAAGATATTTTCATGCTGTGAATCTGACAAAAGGCTGATAATTAGAATCTATGGAGAACTCAAATTAATCAATAACAAAAGAGCAAATGATATCATTGCTAAGTGGGCACGAGACTTGAACAGAAACTTCTCTGAAGAAGACAGATGAATGGTTAACAAGCACATGAGAAAATGCTCATTTTTCTCTAATTATCAGAGAAATGCAAATCAAAACAAGCCTGAGATATCTCCCAACCCCAGTGAGAATGTCCCACATCACAAAATTCCAAAGCTGCAGATGCTGGCATGGATGTGGAGAGAAGGGAACATTTTTACATGTTGGTGGGATTGAAAACACATTAACAGCCTCTTTGAAAAGAAGTATGGAGAATCCTCATAAAGCAAATTTTCCATTTGATCCTGCAATCCCATTATTAGGTATCTCCCCAGAAGAAATAAAATCATCTTACCATAAGGACATTTGTTCATTGCAGTTCAATTCACAATTACCAAGACATGTAATCAATCTGAGTTCCCAGCAACTCATGAATAGATTAATAAACATTAGTATATGTATGCCATGGAATGTTATTCAGCCATGAAAGATGGAGACTACATCTTTTGTATTTACCTGGTTGAAGCACATTGTCCTTGGTAAAGTATCACAAGAATGGAAAAGCAAGTATCCAATGTATTCAATAGTAATGTGAAACCAAAAGATAAACAACTGCACATCCATAGGAGCGAAAGTGAGGGGAGGAAGGAGGAAGGAAAGGAAAGGAGTGAGGGAGATTGGTAAATTCTCACCTAATGTGCACAATGTAAAGGCACACAGCACACCCCCTGGGCGAAGGGCTCAACTACAACTACAACTTCAACTTTACCTTTAACCTAATCATTTGTACCATCATATTTATCTGAAATAAAAAATAAATAAAATAAAATAATTGGTGTGGTAACAAAATGGAAAAAAATAGATGACTGAATTGTACATTTGAAATAGACAGGTTGTATAGTATATGGATTGTCTCTCAATAACGCTGTTAAACAATTTAAGGAGGCACTCATTCTCAGGGTCAGGCAGGTGGATGGACAGCAGAGAGCTTTTGTGTGAGTCTGAGATTGGGCACTTCCTTAAATTTTGTGCCTTTAGGTGTCATGCTAGCCTCACTCTAGTTTTTGCCCTGGCAGTGTGAATTAATGAAATGTTATATTAAATACACATAACATTAGTAATACCAAGTACTAATGGTAATTTTTAAAATTACCATTTAAAATTATTTAATTTTAAATTTAAAAATTACCATTAACCTAAAAAAAAAAAAACTGCACAGGTACATGAAAATCAAGCAATGTACTCTTGAGCAACCTTTCCATCAATAACTAAGTCAAGATGGAAATGAAATATTTTTTAATTCAATGAAAATAATGCCACAAACTACCCAAAGTTCTGGGATATAGCAAAAACAGTACTAAGAAGGAAATTCATAGCAACTAAATACCTACATCAAAAAGACAGAAAGATTGTAAATTAACCTTTTGTCACACTTCAGGGGACTTCTAATAGAAAAACAAGAACAAACCAAACCCCGAGCCAGCAGAAGACAAGAAAAAAAAGTATCCAATATACTATGAAACCAATTTACAAACACTTAAAGATTCATACAAATGATAAAATACAAAGATAGTCCAGAAAGAAAGAGGGGAGAGAAGAGAGAGGATAGAAGAGGAGAGAAGTGAGTGGAGGGAGGGTATTTGGTAGGATCTCACCTAATGTGCACAATGCAAGGGTACATTTCAAAACAATTAAGAGTATATTATAAATGCCATACCACAAGAATAAGCAAGTGAGGTGACAGTTATGTTAATTAGTTTGATTTAAGCATGTCACATTGTATATGAAATCATCACATGGTACTGCATAAATGTATACAGTTATGATTTAATAAAAATTAAGTTAAAAAAAAAAAGAAATAACAAGGATCAATGGAGAACTAAATGAAATTGAAACCAAAAACACAACACAAAAATCAATGAAACAAAAAGTTGGTTCTTTGAAAAGATAAACAAAATCAATAGCTAGATTAACTAAGGAGAGAATTCATAGAAGGTCAACCAGAAATGAAAAAGGACATATTACAACAGATACCACAGAAATACAAAAGATCATCCAAGATTATTATGAGCAACTCCATGCACACAAAGTAGGAAATCTGGAAGAAATGGATGAAATTTTAGACACACAACCCCCCAAACTTGAATCAAGAAGAAAAACAAATTCTGAATATAACAATAATGACTAGTGGGATTGAATCAGTAATAAAAATATCTCTCCACGTATAAAGCCCCAAACCAGACAGACTCTCAGCTGGAGTCCCCCTGGCCTATACAGAAGAATCAGCCCCTATCTTACTGAAACTATCCATAACACTGACAAGAAGAGAATCCTCGTTAACTCATTTTATAAAGCCAGTAAAACCCTGACACCAAGCTAGGAAGGGACACTCCCCAAAAGAAAACTACAGATCAATATTCCTCCTGAACACATAAAAAGCCTCAACAAAATACTAGCAACTGAAACTAACAGCAATAATTCATCACAATCAAGTTGGTGTCATCCCAAGAGTGCAAGGGTGGTTCAATGTACGCAAATCAATAATTGTGATTCACTACAAAAGCAGAATTAAAATAAAAACCATATTGTTATTTCAAGAGATATGGAAAAAGCATTTCATAAAACCAGTACCGTTTTATGATAAAAGCTTTTAATGAAGGAGGCATAAAAGAAACATAACTCAAAATAACAAAGGCCATGATGAACCCACAGTTAACATCATACTGAATGGAGTAAAGTCAAAAGTATTCTAAGAACTAGAACAGGGCATGTACCTTCACTTTCAACACTTCTGTTCAACACAGTTAACAGAGCAATAAGGCAAGAGAGAGATCCATATCTGGAAAAGAGAACATCAAATTATTGCTCTTCTCTGACAATATGATCTTGTGTCTAGAAAATCCTGAAGACTCCACCAAAAGTCCTGGAATTGATGAATAAATTCAGCAAAGTCTTAGGTTACAAATTAGTGTACAAAAATCAGCAGCGTATCTATATAGTCAAGCGGAGAGTCAAATCAAGGACTAATATGTTCCTTTTGGAAAGAAGTTTGGAGAACACTCAGGGATCTAAAAATTGACCTGCTGTTGGGTCCTGCAATTCCTCTACTAGGAGTATATCCAAAAGACCAAAAATCACTTTGTAAAAAAGATATTTGCACCAGATTATTCATTGCAGCTCAATTAGTAATAGTTAAGTCATGGAAGAAGCCCAGGTGCTCATCAACCCATGAACGGATTAATAAATTGTGGTATATATATACCACATGGAATACTATGCAGCCTTATAAAAGATGGAGCCTTTACCTCTTTTATGTTTACATGGAGGGACCTGGAACACATTCTCCTGAGAAAAGTATCTCAAGAATGGAGGAAAAAGTATCCAATGTACTCAGTACTTCTATGAAACCAACTTATATTTACTCACTTTTTTTTTTTTAGAGACAGAGTCTCACTTTATCACCCTTGGTAGAGTGCCATGACATCACAACTCACAGCAACCTCCAGCTCCTGGATTTAGGTGATTCTCTTGCCTCAGCCTCCCGAGTAGCTGGGAGTACAGGTGCCTGCCACAATGCCCGGCTATTTTTTTTGTTGCCGTTTGGCCGGGGCTGGGTTTCAACCCACCACCATCAGTATATGGGGCTGGCACCCTGCTCACTGAGCCACAGGCGCCACCCTTTCTTATGAAAAATAGAACACAACTATCGCCCAGGATGAAGGAGAGAAATGGAGTTGGAAGGGAGGGGAGGGGAGTGGTTTGATAGAGGGGGGGTAAAATGTGGGACCACACCTATGGAGCATATTGTAAAGGTACAAGTCAAATCTGTCAAGTGTAGAACATAAATGTCTTAACAAAATAATCAAGTAAATAAGGCGAATGCTATGTTAATTGGTTTGATATAACCATGTCAGATTGTATACAAAAATCAACACATTGTACCCCACATGTGCATAAATGTATTAATGATCTATGTGTATATGACTTAATGAGAAAAAAAAAATCAAAAAAAAAAATCAAGGACTCAGTACCATCACTGCAAAGAGAATAAAACACCTGGGAATATACTTAACTGAGGAGGTGAAAGATCTCTCCATGAATAACTACAAAGCCTGTATGAAAGAAATCATAGATAACACAAAGAAATGGGAAAATAATTAGGCTCATGGATTGGTAGAATCAACATCTTTAAAATGTCCACACTGCCCAAAGTGATTTGGAGATTCAATGCAATCCCCACCAAAATATCAATGCCGTATTTCACAGATCTAGAAAAAATAGTTCTAAACTTCATTCGGAACCAATAAAGAGCCTGAATAGCCAAAGCAATCTTAAGTGAAAAGAAAAAATCCAGGCCATCACAATACTAGGCTTCAAATTATACTATAATGCTATAGTAACTGTAGCAGCATGGTGCTATTATAAAAGTAGAGACACAGACCAGTAGAACGGAACAGAGGACCCAGAACAAACCATCTATCTATAACCAGCGGATCGTCAGCAAAGCAGGCAAGAGCATACAACACTAACAGGAAGCCCTGTTCAATAAACGGTGCTGGGGAAACTGGATAACCACATGCAGAAGAATGAAACAGGACCCCTGTCTCTGCCCCTGTACAAACATTAATTCAAAATGGACAGAAGATTTCAATGCAAGGCATGAAACTACAAAATTTCTAGAAGAAAACATAGGAAAAACTCTTCTGGAGATCAGCCTAGGCAAAGAGTTTATGACTAAGACCCCCAAAGACAAATAGAGCAACGACAGAAAGAAATAAATGGGACTTAAATGAAAAACTTCTGCACAACAAAGAAAACAATCAACAGAGTTAACAGATAACATACAGGATGGGAGACAATATTCACAAACTGTGCATCTGACAAAGGGCTAATATCCAGAATCTACAAAGAACTCAATCAAATCAGAAAGAAACAAGCAAGGAACCCCATTAAGAAGTAGGCAAAAGACAGGAAAAGACGATTTTAAAGAAAAGGTAGACAATTGGACAACAAATATATGGAAAAATTCTCAGCATCACTAATCATTAGGGAAATACAAATTAAACCAATAAATAAATACCACTTTACCCCTGTCAGAATGGCCATTATCAGAAGGTCAAAAAACAGCGGATGCTGAGTGGATGCAGTGAGAAGGGAACGACACTGTTGGTAGGAACGTAAAGTAATACGTTCACTTTAGAAAACAGTATGGTTATTTCTCAAAAAACTAAGAGTAAAAACCATCTCATGCAGCAATCCAGCTAATGAGTATCTACTTGAAAATAGGTCAATTTATTAAAAAAGATACATGCACCCATATGTTTATCACAGGACACTCAACAACAGTAAAGATATCCGAGGCAAGTGGATTGCCTGAGTTCACAGGTTTGAGACTAGCCTGAGCCAGAGTGAGACCTTGTCTCTAAAAATGGTCAGCCATTGTGGTGGGCCCTGTAGTACCTGCTACTCGGGAGGCTGAGGCAAGGAAAGTGCTTGAGCCCAAGAGTTTGAGTTTGCTGTGAGCTGTGATGCCATAGCACTCTACCACTCTACCAAGGGTGACAAAGTGAGACTCTGTCTCAAAACAAAACAAAAGAAACAAACAAAAAAAGTAACAAAAATATGGAACCAACTTAAGTGCTCACCAATGGATCAGTGAATAAAGAAAATGTGGTATTTATACACCACGGAATACAACTCAGCCATCGAAAAGAATAAAATAGTGTCTTTTGCCGCAACTTGGGTGAAACCAAGGCCCTTTATCCTAAGTAAGGTAACCCAAGAACAAGAAAGCGGATACCACATCTTCTCACTTACAAGTGGGAGCTAAGCAAAGGGTACATGTGGTCATACAGAGTCCTAATAGACAGTGAAGGCTCAGACGGGGAAAGGTGGCACAGTGCTATGGATGAAAAACTGGGTATTTTAAATGCCTAGTCTTCTCCCCTGTGTAATTCAGCAAGGTAACAAAAAACTCCTGTACCTCCTAAATCAATTTAATTAAAAAAATAAAAGAAAGTAGAATTAGGGAGCCTGTTTTATTCTCTATTTTTCAAAGGAAAATATTTTTGGGGCTCTAGAATTCGATGGTAAATGCTCCACTTAACCCCTATGGCATTGAAAAATTCTTCATAGCTGCATTTTCTAGCTTCAAATATATTCTGTCTTAAATAGATATACAGCATAAGCTTTCTTCATTCTTCTTTAGAACTGTCAGAAATTTCTTCAAGAGTCTGAGAAACTGTGTCTCCAGGGTGGTGAACAGACACTATATATAGAAACATACTGGTCCAGGGTTGTCATTTGCCTTGGTATTAATAGGGATGGCAGGTGCTGAAGAAAGGTAAGCTGATATTACGAGACAGAGACGAGTGATATGATGGAGCATTAAGCATTTCAGCATTAAGAGGGTGTGATCTGATCTGAAGTGTGAGTAAGCTGCGTAGAAGAGGGCTGTGTGCTACACCTGGTACTGAGTTTAGATGGTGTCAAATTGCCCCTCAGATTTTGGGGAGTTCTGTTCTGATTAGCATAATTAAATATTATTTCATTTATTTTTTTGCTACTGGTAATAGTTAGGTATGTGGTCAGATTTGTTGATGAGGGTGAGAGGAGAATCATTTCCAACAGTGAGAATCCAGGCAAGAAAAAAGAGAGAGAGAGAGAGAGGAAAAAAAAAAAAAAAAAAAAACGAGTAAAAATTATTCTGGTTTTAAATTCTGGCTCTGGTATTTTCTAGGTATATAATCTTGGAGAAGTTACTAAAATCCTCAAAACCCCAGTTTCTGTGTAAGACATGTCCATTTCAGACTTCTTATAAAGACTAAGAAATAATTCATGTACCTGGCTTAGTCCAGGGCTGCACAGTAAGTGTGTAACTCTGCATATGTGTTAATCCCAGAAAGAATCGGCCCAAGGAAAAAGCATCTGTTTATTGAATGGTTTGCTCTCAGCTGCCAAAGTGCTTTTCTTTGATTTCTGGCTAAGATCTCCCCCTCCCCCCTAAGTCCTATTTCTTCTAGGATTCTCCAATTCTAATTTTTGATCCTCTTTGCTTTTTGTTTTTTAATGAACAGGTCATCCTTTCTATATTTAAATAAGACAGAGTGTGGACCACATTTAGGATAATATGAAGTCCCGGGCAAGTGCCCCACAAATGGCTGGAATATTGTTGATTATCATTTCTATCCATTTTGTAGGGTATTGCTTCCTTTCTAGAACAGGCTTATTCACCTGAGTCTTCGCTGCTACTTCTCTGCAGATGACAGAGTTCACACAGCCCTTGTGGTTCTCTCACAGTTTCACATAGGCTGCTCCACAGAATCTGAGTCAGAGGCTCCTGAGACATCAAGGGTCATCAACATTCAGTGACCTGCCTCTCTCCCACTGCCTGCCCCTCTCTCTGGTAACTGGCCAGTGCTCTGGTTTCCTTGCCAGCCATCCCACCTTGGAACGGTAATTGAGTGTCCTTGCCTAAACATCTTTGCCTTGAACCTCAGTAAACTTCCTGACCTTGCAACTCCTTCCCAGATTTCATGTCTGACTACTTCATTTGCTCCAAGGAGCTGCAGCTTTGAAAGTAGTACCATGAATCAAATTGAACAAACCATGAAACAGAGGTTGGTTACAGACATTCACTGGCACAAGAATGCAAATGCTCTTGGAGAGAAAACCATCCCATGTAGAATTACTGTCTCAAACAAGGTACCAGAAAGTGCATATACATAAAACCTTTTTGCTCTTTAAATCCTTATTTTGTTTTTTTCAGTGAGACCTATGCCAGGAGAGTTTGCTTAAAATCTTACATTCATATAAGTGACTGTTAAAATACACCATGGCAGTTTAAGTGGGGAGAGAAGGGGGGAGAAGAGAGAGAGGGAGAGGGAGAGAGAGAATCCAAAACATCTGAAAGGGAAGGGCAAAACCAGAGACAAAAGAGCTCAAGTTCTAAATATTTCATTAAAGGTCCACCATCTAAAAGTAGTGTGTGTGTGTGTGCGCATGTGCTTTGCCTATGAATATAAAATATAAGATTTAAAGTAGATTTAATATTCTATTTTAATGTGAGAGAAGAGGTACAGAATAAATAAAAGGTTAAGAGTGGCTGTAGGAGTTGCTGAGTTTAATTTAAGCTTCATGATTATGCATGTATGCTGTTATTTCTAGTCTTTTCAGAAAACATATGCAATGAAATTCTCATACAGTGCTTTTGCAGACTGTGGCTTTTTTCTGTTTGCTTCTCCCCCTCCTTGTTACTTTTTAATTGTGTTTACACAAAGTAGGCTCTAATTTCTGCCCAGGGAGACACAATTCTCTGCATCAGCTATATTTTGCAAAATATAAACTAGAAAGGGGGTGGAGGGATATTGTGCTAACCTTGAAAAGCCTGTCAGTGCATTCCCTGCCTAATTCAACTGGCCAGCTGCCTAATGGAAAAACGCACAAGGAAGAAGAATGCAGTGGCATATTTAGTCATGCAATGCATCCAGAAGAAAGTGAAATATTTGGATGAGAGGTCAAAATGCAAGATTAAGAAGACAAAATTTTATGTTTCACACATTTCTCAATATTAAGTGCTAAGGAAGAAGGGGAGTGACTTGGTCCATTTGGGTTTCCATAGCAAAATACCTTAGACTGCACAATTTTATAAACAACAGAAATTTACTGTTAACCACTTAGGAGGCTGGGAAATCTAAAATCAAGGCAACAACAGATTCAGAGAGCAGGAGCTTGCTCTCTGATTCCAAGATGGCACCTTCTTGCCATGTCCTTGCATGGCAGAAGGGCAAGGAAGCTTCAGTCAACCTCTTCTAAGGGCACTAATCCCATTCCTAAAGGCCCCACCTTTTGATAGTATCACATGAAATTATTAGGTTCTATCATGTGATTTTTTTTTAAGAGAACACAAACACTCAAGTAACAGAATGGATTTCAGAGGGAAACTATCTTCACCCACAAAAAACTTATATTTCAGTGTATATTCCTACAGAATCTTAATATGAATATCTACAACTATGTGATTCAAAAACAAAATTAGAATCATATTATAGAACTGTTTTGTAACATGCTTTTTAAAAATATTTTTATGATTTAAAATTATGTATATTATGAAAACAAATAAGCAATCAATAAAGGGAAACTAGATATATGGAAAAATAAACAACATGTTAAAAAATGGGGGGGGTTTTTTGGCCTTCATCCAATAAAATAAGATGTTACACTAAGAATTGCTTTCAAAGTCCATAATCACCTCATTGATTTATTTGTTTTTTTGTATTATCAACTATTTATTGAGAAGGTGACTTTAATGCGTAAAGTTGATGTCTCTTTCCATAGTATGGGAAAAATTGAAAGCATTCTAATTTAGAATTGGAACTAGACAAGGCTGTCCACTTTTACCACTTTTATTCAACATAATGCTGTAAGTTCTTGCCAGAGCAGTCAGGCAAGAGAAGGAAATCAAGGAGGTCAAAATGGGGAAGGCAGAGATCAAACTATCCCTTTCTGCTGACAATATGATTTTATATCTAGAAACCCCCAAAAATTCAACCAAGAGACTTCTGGAATTGAGAAATAAATTCAACAGAGTCTCAGTTTACAAAATCAATGTACTCAAATCAGCAAGCTGAGAATCAAATCAGAGATGTAATACCTTTCAGAATAGCAACAAAGAAAATAAGTACCTAGCTCAGAGCTGGCCTTCCAGGCCACTGACCCCAGCACATTCAACTGTCAGGATGCAGACCTCTATACATTTTCCCTCTGGGTGTGTCTTGTTCAGGTCTCGGGTGCCAAAGCACCTTAGAAGTCACAGTCAGTATTAGTAGGAGTGAGCATCTCAGCAGCAATCTCTGAGCAGCAGTCTGTCAATCTTAGTCCGAGCAGCCTAGACTAGCTTCTCCTGAGAAGTGATCCTGTGGCTGCCTACTCCACAGGTGTGAAGACTGTTAACCAATGATGTACATATTCTCGTGCTCTTGTGTGTCTCATTAACGAGAGCCAATGATGTTAAACCCTTCCCCATTCCCTTATTGCCAAAGTAGTTCTCACAGATGCTGCCTACAACCTAGGGATATATTAACTAAGGAAGTGAAAGATCTGTACAGGGAGAACTAGGAAATACAGAATAAGTAATTGCAGGTGATGGAAAAACATATCATGCTCACAGATTAGCATAATCATCATTGTTAAAATGACTATACTACACAAAGTGATTTACAGATTCAGTGCAGTACCCAACAAAATTCCAACAGCATTTTTCATGGATCTAGGAAAAAAAAAGTTCTATGTACATATGGAACCAGAAAAGACTTTGGTTAGCTGACACAACCTTATGGAACATGCTTTCTGGTCTTTAAACAAAGTATGTTGGCAATATTGTCAATGTTGTCTCATGTCATTAAATATTCTGCTATAACATCACTGAAATATGAACAAGTGTTCCATCATCTGGATGTGATATACTTTATTTAACCAATCACCTTAGATGGTTCTGGTATTTCACTAATATAAAAGTGAGATGGATTACTTTATATAAAAATCTTAACACATGTCTCAGACAAATTAGAAATTGCTAATATGTGTTGCAAATATACCTTGGAAAGATAATGTCAATTCACTGCCCTAACAGCAATGTATTAGAGTAAAGAGATCAGGGACTTAGAAATACAAGATTCACTTACTCTTGACCTCTTTGTTAGAATTATTTCATTATTCTTGAAATGCATCAGATTAGACCTCTGTCTGTGGACATTTCTTATTCTAAAATATTTGCTTCTTTCTCTCACACTTCTGTAAAAAGAATATGCTTCACCGGGCCAGGCACGGTGGCTCACACCTGTAATCCTAGCGCTCTGGGAGGTGGAGAATGGCTGAGCTGAGGCAGGTGGATTGCTTGAGCCCAGGAGTTCAAAACCAGCTTGAGCAAAAGCGAGACCCCTGACTCTACTAAAAATAGAAAAACTGAGGCAAGAGGATCACTTGAGCCCAAGAGTCAGAGGTTGCTGTGGGCTATGATACCATGGCACTCTACCTAGGATGACAGCTTGAGACTCTGTCTACCAAAAAAAAAAAAGAAAGAAAGAAAAGAATATGCTGCACCATTCCTTGAGTTTGGGCTTGGCCATGTGATCAGGGCTTGCTTCATCTTGCAGGTGTTCTACTTCCTCCAGTGCCAACCTCAGGAAAGCTTCCCCCGGGGAGTGTTGATGCAAGGAGGATGGACAGATGGGTCTGACTTGGGTTCAGTCATCTGCTTAGGGTCAAGCCCTTCCTCTATCAGCTACATGTGAGTGAGGTCAACACCTCAGTAGTGTATGTCACTCAAATTTAGTGGTTGTTTATTTTAGCTGACTGATATGCCGGCAACTTACAGCACATATGAGGAAGGAGAACGGACCAGCTATAGAGCACACAGGGAGTCTGGGGCAGGCTGCTCTGTCCCCGACTCTTTCATCAGTCTTTCTAATTTCCGTGTGTCAGCAGGTGAATGAGCTAAAGTTAATATCCTAGCTGTGCCAGTCAGTCTTGCGTGTTTTTCATGTTTACTTTATTTTTGTTCTAGACATCAGTCCCAGTCCAGAGCAAGAGCCTGATAGAGTGCAGGGCAGCATTCTAAAAAGCAAACTATAATGAGTGAAGGAGATCAGTTATTAACAGAACCCATCACAGATTCCCCCCTCTAACCCCACACCTCGTAAACGGAGCATGGTGAAATTATAAGCAGAGTCTAAACATAGGCAAGATGACTGCAGGAGAGACGCTTTGGGACAGTTTCCTAAATCTTTAATAAAATGGACAGCTTTACTTTTTAAAAATACAAGAACGATATGCAGCTTAATAAATTCTTAGGGCTAAATTTCAAACATTTTATTTTGGAGACTATTTGAGATCCTTATTTTAGGGACATATTTTTGGTGGTTTTTAATGTTTGGTTAACTCACAGGACTCCTGCAAAACCATTTCACAGATAATGCCCCTATGACCAAAGCTGCTCCACTGTTTACTCAATATTTATTGACTGACTATGTGCCAGGAATATCTGTTAAAAACCAGAGATCCAAAGACTGGCACGCGCGTTTCCTGTGCTCAAGTTCAGAAGTGCTGGAACCCAGCTCTGGACAAGAGAGGAATTGCCAGGCCAGGCTTCAACCCACCATCTTATCTCCGATGCTGCTAAACCACACTACATTTGATCTACCATACCTTTTTAGTCTCATTTCATGCTTTTCTTGGTCTTTTACTACCAAACCATATGTTGTCATCTCAGTTTTTCTACTCCTTAGTGAGCTACCTTTTAAATATATAATTTCCAACTTGCATGGCCCTCTTGGTAGAAGATCCTCCATCACTCTCCATCCTAACATTTTATCCTCCAGTCTAGTTCCTCCTTCCAGTAGGTTCACAGAGGTTGAGATTTTCCTACAGAAAGTCTGCCAAACTTTTGGAAAATTGCAATGGAGATTTGTCCTTAAATCATAGAGATGATTTAAGAAAAATCATTTAGAAGAAGCTAAAAGAGCCTATTACCCCATTCCCTGCCTGAAGTGTAGGTTATCTTTATTATATTAATCTAGATCTCAGACATGCTCTGAGTGTGGGATGATAATGGAAAATTCAACTGCAAAGCAAGCAACTCACAACTCTACGCCTTCCTCACCAAGGAGCACTGTTCTACAGCAAAATTGGAGATTAATAATGATTAGTCTTTGTTTTTCCTGAAGACTGTAGTAAGATTTTCTAAGAGGAAATTGGTTAAAGATTTTCTTATTATCAAATAGGGGAAAGTGTCTGTTCATCTGTTGTGTACAGCTTATTTTATTGTAAGTATATCTAAATCACTCATCTATCAGCAGGACATATGATTTTTATAAATAAAAATTTTTATAAACAAAAACACTTTTTATAAACAAAAATAAATAAATAAAAAACTTTTTTTATAAATAAAAAATCCAGGCATCCCTCCCCCTTTGGAGATTCTGGTGTTTACAGAGTAGATCCAGAGACCCTGTGTTGTTTTTAGAAGCTCCTCAGATGATTTTGATTATCATCTGACCAGGGAAACTTCCTTGGAACACTGTAACCTGTGAGACATTGAATCCTCCCATTCTTTAAATTCCCTCCTTTTTTAACTTCCAGGCAGAAAGGTGACTGTGATTCTTGTCTCTCAGACCACAGTGATAGTGGGAAGCTGAGGTTTAAAGATGCCCAGCCTCAACAGGGTTTAAGGTTTTGGCCTCAGCAAACCTCACTGTCTATGAGAGATGTTTATGCGTCACATATAAACGTGTGTTTAACCAGCAAGAGATAACTCTGGAGGTCTTATTCCTTCCCAGAAGATCCTAGTGGCACCACTCTGTGTCACTAAGAGCGCTGTCTCTTAATAGATTTAAAGAATCTCTTTTGTATTATAGCTAATGATGCTCATTGTTCTCACTTTCTACTCCTGAGTTACGTATTCCACAAGGTTGTTGTTGTTGTTTTTTTTTTTACCTCTGAAGGTTGCCTCGCTCTTCTTAAGTTACCATTACTCTTGTCAGGGGATCTAGGTCAGCAGTTAAAGACTGGATGTGGAACTCACCCTTGACCTTATGACTTTTTCCCCCAGGAACTTTAGCTCACTAAGCTGCTGTTGATGCAGGATCCTTTGCCATCCTTGCAGGTGTCTGTGCCTTAACGCAGGGAACCAAGCTCTTTGGTACACTCTCAAGATCTGTGCCTTCTCTACTAAGACTCCTGACAACCTGCCCCAAATTTCACAGTTACCAGGGTGAGTCTATAGAGCCTTGTGCTTCCTGTGGAGTAGTACACACACATGTACAGAGAGAGAGAAAAAGAGAGAGGGACAGGTGAAGTGTTGTGACTTAGGGGAAGAACTAAGTAATATTAAAATATGAAAATACAAGACAAGCAGTATTATCTGGGATGCTCACTGTGGAATCTCAGATCACCAGGCAACGCGTACCTATGGACAGGTGCGACTGACTTTACCAGATTTGGCAATATTAATGCCTCTAAAATCACACTGGATCATATAAGGGAGAATGTAACTACATGCTAACATATGTGAAAGAAACTGTAAAAAGTGTATTATGGTCTTCTCTGGGTCTATTTCCTGTATTCTCCAAAAGTAACGTAAAGCAAACCACCACCTCCACACAAAAACAATAAAAGCCCAATTGATTAGGTTATGGTACTTTACTAAAAGGCCATCCCTCACTTTGCTAAGGCTTATTATCTTCTTTCTTTTCTTTTTCTTTCTGGTGTTAACCTAGTAGCTAAGCATAACAAATGTAGGAAAACTAAATGGGAAAGTGGGAAAGCTGCCTCTCTTATTTTAGAGCTTGACAAGATGTGTGAGCTTTTACATTTTGAGCTCTGTGGGATGCCGGGTTCTTCAGAGCAGGGGTGGCATCTATCTTTATGGTGCTAGATGTACAGGAATCTTATTTGGATGAAATCATCCTTTGTTTCTTTTTTTTTAAATAGAGTTTTTCAAGGTCTCAAAAGTTCCTTCTAAAGAGGCACTACGTCCTCTACTTCTGTTTGTAACTCCAGGCACCACGTGGCAGAGCGACGTGCTGCTGGCTGCAGAGGGGTCTCCTGCACAATCTGTGTGCCCACCAGTTGTAGTTCACCACTACCTTTTTTAGAGTCCTCCAGGGACAGCAGTGCCAGTACACATGTGCTGTGGGCCCATGCCACTCGTCATCACCATCCCAAGTTCTGAAAGCCCCGTTGGTGAGACAGTGATCGTGTTGGCTGCCCATGGGACTCACAAAGAGTAGCTTTAAAAAACACAGAAGAGGGCAGCGCCTGTGGCTCAAAGGGGTAGGGCGCCAGCCCCATATGCTGGAGGTGGCGGGTTCAAACCCAGCCTCAGCCAAAAACCACAAAACAAACAAACAAACAAACAAAAAAACCCCCCAAAACAACAACAAAAAGAACATGGAAGACTGGAACCCATCCCAAGATGGTAGTTTAATGGATGAGTGGTGCAGCCTTGCTATCTTGAAAGACTCCCTGGGTGATTCTAATATTCAGGCAAGGCTGAGGGACACAAGGAGGCATAGGAATGAGACTCTTTGTATGTGTAGGTAAGTCTAAAATAGAAGACCTTAAACAGCAATAATATGCCCGAATGTGCATATTCACATCAGCATTTCTCTCTGAGAATTGTCCTTGGGGCCTACTCCACATTTTCTTAAACCTCCGTGTGAGGACCAAACTTTGTGCTTCAAAGTTGAAAATAAGCCTTGGCAATAGTAATTGGGGTAGAGGTTTCACAGAGGGAACTCTTCTTAAATCCAGTACTTGGAATGGCTATGCAGAGATGAGACTGGTTCATTCCACTCTATTGTCTACCCATTTTCTACCTTAAAGATTGTGAATTAGAGTACATCACTTCTCTCTTTAAGACCTTCCAATGGCTTCCCATCAGAGGGACATCCAAATCCTTATCAAGGCCTCTGCCCTCTGTAATGTGGCTCCTTCCCATATTGCTGACCTCACCTCCTTTTGCTCTTCCTTTCAATACTCGTGGTCTTGTGGGCGGCTCCTTTCTATTCTTTGAACTCACTAAATACATTTTCATCTCAAAGACTTTGTGCTTGCTGTTGTCTTTGGAAAGCTCATTCCCTCAAATACGCAAGTGCCCATCTTGTTATTGGGGCCAGTGCAAATGTCAGATCATCAGAGAGGCTTGTCCTCTCCAGCCTGTCTATTCAAGTCACTCTCTACTACGGTTCCTATTTCGTTGTTTTTGTAACACCTAGTGCTATCTGAAATTAACTCATTTACTGGTACATTTGCTTGTTGTGTGTCTACCCCTGTAACCCAAATGTCAGCTCCTAGAGCCCAGGACTCTGGTTTGTGATATTCATT